>QJPP01005176.1:0-69506 GCA_003996215.1 Jaltomata sinuosa
ATTAGTTGAGTTTGATTCATGTCTCTGAGCATGCCTATCATTACTCTTTCCCTCTTCTTATACTTGAGGTTACCGGTATACCGTCCATTTCGTAAACTTATTATGTATACACTGTTATTGCAAGGACCCCAGGTGCGTTACTTCTTACTTTCACCTGTGCCTATGGTGTGTATATTCTGCTTACTGGCCTCATATGTGGTTCTGTTGATTTCCCTCTAGGCTAGTTGTTGTGTACCTTTCATTGATTTATGTGACTGTTTGCTTCTATTCTGTCTGTTACTATTCTTTTATCTTATATGTTCCCAGTCGGCCTATAATACCTGCTGGGTACCTTATGCTTCGCATTTGGTGCTCACCCTACCCCCCTGCATCATTGGGTGCAGATCCTAGCGTGAGCCATCGTCGTTATATCGCTGTGATTCGTGCTTGGAGATCTGTTGGGGACTACTTCAGACTGAGGGTGAGCTCTTGGCGATTGGAGATTAGCTTTAGTTTATCTTTTGCTTTATGTACTCTATTACCATTCAGAGACATCTGTATATATTGTTTTGGATCGTTTGCACTCCATGTATGTAGTTTTGGCTCTATACTATGATACTAGGTCTTGGGGTTTGGTTTAGTTTCTGCATATGTATATATTTATATCCCTTTTATCTATTCTCTTCGTCTTGTTCCCTTATTTGTTAGATAGTAGTCCATTACTAACTTTCCTGGGCTACGGGGATTGGTTCACCTCCCGGGGGTTGAAGGTGCCATCATGACCGAGAAATTGGGTCGTGACAATATTATATATAAAATAAAATATTAAAATATTTATGATAATCATCACTAATGTCACGCACATAGTAAATTTTGTGTACAAATATCTAAAAGAAAAAAATGTATTTAAATGATACCCATAAGTTATTGTCATAACTTCATGAGGAAAAATTAATGGCATTTGCCTTTTTCATATTCATACTCTTCTATTTATTTATTTTTTGGTTAAATTGATATGGCACCCCTCTCTCTCTTTTCTTTTGGGAAAATGTTGACTTCAATAAGAAGTTATTAAGCATAAAAATCTATTTTTTGTGTGTTTATTCTAAAAATTGGAGTTAGTCATTTGTGGTACTTCGTAATTGGAGTTAGCTATTTCATGACTCCCATTTCTTAATGTGATTCGTTATTTATATACTAACTAGTTTAGGGTAAGTGCTTTGTACAAGTGTGTCATGTCAATATAAAAAAATAAAGTATATAATGTTGCAATTGAATTTTACAGTATATGCAACATTATATTGAGACGTGTAGGATGTATGCAGATCTTACCGCTGCATTTGTGAGGTAGAGAGGTAATTTTCGATAAACTCTCGATTTAAAAGAAAAGTGTGTGACATATATGATTGTAATAAAAGAGGCAACAAAATAGCAAAATACAAACAAATATAGCAACAAATAGTAATACACATCAAATAATTTAACGTTAGCATGAAGATCTCACTTTATGATCGACTCGCCGTTGACTTTTGTAGCGAAATTAGGGATTTCTTAATTTAGTAATCTTCTTTATCAGTACTCTAAAATCTAAGTGAACAATTTCGTAAAAAGTATTGAATGCGTAAATATTAGGAGTTCTTACATCTTATAAATGAGTAAAAAAATTAATAGATATAACGAAGACCTAAACCTAATAAAATTCCAGATGCATGAACTTTTTTTGTTATTTAAATAGATCTAATTATCAGGTTTAATTTTCAAATATTATTAAAAACTCAATGAATAGAAAAAAGGTCTTTTTACATAGATAATGTATCAAGCTATGTCATCTACTGCTATAGTGGATAAAGTCAATCATTTTATAACATTACTATTATAATGAATAAAATGAAGTGAATAGAGTTGAAATGATAACTAGTTATTTTATAACATTACTATTATAATGAATAAAATGCAGCGAATAGAGTTGAAATGAACTAGTCAAATAATGTTAACAATATGACATGAATATCGTTTACGGCTTTATTATTATAGAGGTTTAACCAATACACCATAAAAAAAGAGGAATTAACTATGAAAGTTATGGCTCTTTAGCTAACATGATTTTATGATAATATGTTGTTAAGTAGGATTACTTATGGCTTTTTAATGTATAGCGGCAGAAGCTATCCGTCGCTAATACTTTTTTCTTGGCAGTGATATGATTAAACAATTGTTTTGTAACATTACTATTATAGTAGATGAAATTAAGTAACTATACATGAAATTAACTATTCACATAATGTTTGCAATATAATTTAATTATAATGCTAGCTTTGCAAAATAACTACCCAGTTACATGTGATGAACACAATGAACGCTTAGTAATGAAAGCTTTAAACATTGGAGCCTATCTTTACCTCAAAAAAACACTTGGTGGGGATATTCTGAATTATTTATGGCAATTTTTATTGACGGCAAGAATCAAAAAGGAAAAAGCTAGAGAAGGATCAGAAGAAAATGGAGATTTGAACGTTGATGATATTGGTAACAATATTATTTTTGGAGATAATGAAGAACAAACTGGAGAGAAGAATAATGAGCCTAATACCAAAGACCGGAGAAACAATATTCATGAGACTGAAAATGATGTTGTATCGAATGAAAAATACAAGCGGAGGAAAAAGAGAGCTAGAGAAAGCATACAAGAGACTAATGAAGGAGAAAGCCAGAGTCGTGCTATTAATACGGCCCTTAGGCGAAATGACTTCATAAAATGGACCCTTAGCCAGAGTCCTTTCGCCTAAGGGTCTTATTAATAGCACGACTCTGGCTTTCTCCTTCATTAGTCTCTTGTATGCTTTCTCTAGCTCTCTTTTTCATCCGCTTGTATTTTTCATTCGATACAACATCATTTTCAGTCTCATGAATATTGTTTCTCCGGTCTTTGGTATTAGGCACATTATTCTTCTCTCTAATTTGTTCTTCATTATCTCCAACAATAATATTGTTACTAATATCATCAACGTTCATTTGATCTCCATTTTCTTCTAATTCTTCTCTAACTTTTTCCTTTTTGATTTCTTTACGTCAATACAAATTTCCATAAATAATTCAGAATATCCCCGCCAAGTGATTTTTTGAGGGAAAGATAGGCTCCAATGTTTAAAGCTTTCATTACTAAGGGTTCATTGTGTTCATCACATGTAACTGGGTAATTATTTTGCAAAGCTAGCATTATAATTAAATTATATTGCAAACATTATGTGAAGAGTTAATTTCACGTATAGTTACTTAATTTCATCTACTATAATAGTAATGTTACAAAACAACTGTTTAATCATATCACTGCCAAGAAAAAAGTATTAGCGACGGATAGCTTCTGCCGCTATACATTAAAAAGCCATAAGTAATCCTGCTTAACAATATATTATCATAAAATCATGTTAGCTAAAGAGCCATAACTTTCATAGCTAATTCCTCTTTTTTTATGGTGTATTGGTTAAACCTCTATAATAATAAAGCCATAAACGATATTCATGTCATTTTGTTAACATTATTTGACTAGTTCATTTCAACTTTATTCACTGTATTTACTTCATTATAATAGTAATGATATAAAATAACTAGTTATCATTTTAACTCTATTCACTGCATTTTCTTCATTATAATAGTAATGTTATAAAATAATTGACATAGGTTGAATAGAAGAAGAGGAACAAGAAGGAAGGTGGAGAAGAAAAAGGAAAGTGGAGAAAAAGAGAGAGAATATACTTTTATCTAAGTAATGATCTATTAAATATAATAACAGGCTATAGACCGTAATAAATTTAAAGCACCCTTAAAAAGCGTAATAAAGCTTCCATAAGATATTAGCTATGTAAAAATTCCTAGAAAAAATACCATTTGAGTAGAAAAGCAGTACAAATCTTTTTGGAATATACAAAACGTTTTATACTATAAAGAAGTCAAATTTTTCGATCAAAAACGTTCTTTCCTCCAATTTTTCAATCAGAAATTTCCAACTTGGTGAGAAACATGAAATATATTCAAAAGCAGAGAATCCAGTGTGAGTTGTTGAGTATGTATAGTTCATATATAGGAAAGAGATAAATACTTTGATTTTTTTGATTACTTCATTGGGCGGCAAAATGCTTGTTTTGTCCAATTTTTTTATCATGAATTTCCAACTGAAAGAGAAACACCAGAAATTATCAAAAGCAGAAAATTAATTTTTAATTATTGATTATGTATAATTCATATATAGTCTTTAAATTTAATAACTAAAACAATAAAGAAATAAAGAAAAAATGATGATAATGAACGCAAAAAAAAAATGGCTTGAATAAAATTATCAAATTAAAACCAAAAATAAGTATAAAAGTAGAAGAAGCATATATTTGTAGTAGAACTTTAGAAGTTGTATGTCCCTATTTTTGTAGAAAATTTTGATCAAAATATTACTTAAATAGAATTGTAGATTATTTTTATATAAGGTAAAATTCTAAATTTAGAAGTGTTAAGTTTCTTTTTGGTATGATTTTAATTACTTAATTTAAGTACTACAATGTTAGGATTCTCTACCTAGCTCAATAAGAAATAATTTAATAATTAAAATTTTAGTCAATTTTAATATTTTAAATATTAGAAATCTTTTTGGAAATTTTTTTGACGACCTTTCGTTTAGGGATATTTGTTTTAGAAATCTTTTTGGGATATTTTTTTGGGGAAAGTGGTGTAACTTTTTTTTTTTTTAAATTTAATTTTTGTCTATAATGGTATAATAATTGGAGAAAAAAATTAAAAATATAATTTTATCTATTGCGTAGTATTTCAATGAAGATAAAAAGTTCAAATAACATTATAAGGTCCTTCACACTTTTAATATAGTACTAGTTTAGTGTATGTACTTTGCACATGTGTGTTATGTGAATTAATAATATATATATATATATATATATATATATATATATATATATATATATAAAAAGATATAAATATAAAATTATTGTGTGCATATTATATGAAGTACAAAATCTTAAAAAAATAACCTAAATTTTCTAAGATAAAAAGTGTATTTAAAGAGAAACATGATAACGCACCCTCAAGTCCATCTATTGATCATCCTTTGGAAAATATGGTTTAGTCTCTTAAGATTCATAACCTAAAAAGGAAAGAGAATTAGAAATAAACATTTGACTATATTGGGTACTTCATTCGGCGATAACATGCTTGTTTTTCAATTTTTTGATCAAAACTTTTTAACTGAATGAGAAAAACTAAGAAATTATCAAAAAGGGAGAATCAATCATCAATTGTTGATTATATATAATTCAAATAGAATTTTTAAAGTTATTAACGAAAAACAAGTAAATAAAGGTAAAAAAGAATGATGATAATGAATGCAAGAAGACGATGTGAATCAAAACGTAAATAAGATGAAAAGTAGAAGTGCGTAGAAGAAGTGCGTTGAATAATGCTTACACAATGCATATGTTTTCCAACAGATCTACAGGTTAACCTTCAACTAAAATACAATTCTCAGACCTGTTTATAAAAAGAAAAATTAGAGAAGCAAAATCCAAAAATATTTATGCATAACATAACAATCAATTTATATAGATAGATAGATTATACTCAATCTACAATGAATAACGTACTTGATCCATCTTCAAACTTAATTAGTAAGCCCCAAATTGAAAGAGAAATAAGAAGAAAAAGTAGAAGTAGAAGAAATATGTTTCTTGCAAAATTTGATACAAAAAATTACTTAAATAGAATTGTAGAAATTCTTTTCTATATAAGGTAAAATTCTAATTGATTTAGAAGTGTTAAATATTATACCTAAATTAAATAACCAAAACCATAGAAAGTTAGAACACCAATTAATTATGAAAATTTTCTTACCAAAATACACATTAGTTTAAAATATTTTAATATATAAAGAGTTTAACTTCATTTTTTTTTCCACAAAAGCCCCTTAATACTTATTTTTTTAATATTTTTAATTTTAATTCTTTCCTTTAGTTATTTGGTTAATCTTTTACATATAATTTAAGTGTAAGATTTCTATAAGGTAAAATTTTAATTAATTTTAAAACTTTAGAGTTCAAATAAGGAAGATTTAAAAAATAAAATTTTAGTCAATTTTAATTATTAATTCTCCTAATATCTCTTACCATATATTTCTGGACATCTTATTTTTAAATATTATAAAGATAATAATATAATAATTAGAAGAAAATAATAAAAAGAAGATTTTATCTAAAATAGATTTTTTTAATGAAGAGCAAAAAGTTCAAATCACATTATAAGTTTCTTCACACTTTTAATATAATATAAGCTTAGATAGATAAATATATAAATAAAATAGAATTTCTTTGTTGAATGATGTTTAGACTTATGTTATTCCCTTTCTTTTGAATTGTATTTACTTATGTTATATTGAGACTTTTTTTATATTGGAATTTGATATAAGAGCTTATATGTTAAACTTTTTTTTTGGATTTTAAATTTAAGTCATACGTTCGAATTTAATTTATTTGTTTTAGTACTATTGCTTGTTATTTCACATTGCATATTGCTCATTTTCACTTACAATTGATAAATTATTATTTTTATTTGAATAATATAATGTTTATAAATATTAGTAATTCTTTTGTCAAACATCTAGTGTATCATGTTCTTATAAAATGTGTTGTTTTAATTTCTATAATTAATTACATTAAAATATACTCAACTTGACATATATATACAGCAATTAGAGTTGAACTAAAATTGTAGTATGATTTGTATAATGGAAAGATTATTAGTGTAACACCCCGGAAACGTACTCAGCTATCTAAGTTGGAAATATCCGAAAACTTTCATGTTCCAGGAATTACGGGTCCAAACCATGGACCGTGGTTTGAACCATGGATCGTGGAATGGATCCGTGGTTTAAAGTTTGCAGGGTTAGCCTCTGGTCTAAGAACCACGAGCGGGTTCTACGGACCGTAGTTCATTCTACGGGTCATAGTTCCACTCGTGGAACTTGACCTGAGGGCTGAACTGTGTCCCAGAGACCACGAGTCCAGTCTACGGCTCGTGATCGGAGTCACGGATCCATTCTATTGACTCATGGAATGTCTTCTGAGGAATGACATTTTCCCCAATTCCTCAAGGAACCACGAGTCAAGTCTACGACTCGTCATTTGAACGACAGACCATAGTCTTGAGTCATGGTTTGACCAAGAGCCAGCTGAAACCCCAGATGATGGATCTGCAGCTTAATTTTTATAGCTTGATTCTATGAATCAAAATCACATACCGTAAACCAAATGATGACTCATAGACCGAGTCGTGATTACTCAAGTCGACTGATTTTCCAAATTCTTCCTAATTAAATCCCAGGGGCATTTTGGTCATTTTCCACCCTTTTAACTACTAAGTGAAGTCGTTTTGACAATTTCTAGTAGGGTTTTCACCCATATTATCCTAAGTCTCTTCTAAGTTCCTCATTCTTCACCCAAAAAGAGAAAAGTTCCTCTCAAGCTTCAAGTTCCAAGCTCCAAGTCAAGCCTCCTAAGTCTTTTCCATTGAAGTGGGTTATCTTTATCTAAGGTACGTGGGTCTTCAATAATGGGTTCCTCTCACCCTTGTGCCCAAAATCCCCAATCCTTATGTTGAATTATGAACTTATGAAATTAGGGTTTTGATCTAAAATTGGGGAATGTTTATGAAATCAGTTTCTATGTTTAAATTCATGGTTTCCTATTGATTATTCATGATTTGATTATGACTCTCTTATTGGTTTTAAAAGCCCAAGCATGAAAGTTGATTTCTAGCATGATTTCATCAATTTGCATGTTTTCAAAAGAAAGTTGGCATGATTAGATATCATGGCCTTTATGTATTTATGAAATTGCATGTCAAATTCTTCAAGTATGAATTTAGAAAGAAAAGCATATTTTGAAATATGGCTATGCTAAGCTTTATGAACTATGATATGAAGGTTGCATGATACCTGATGTGTTTTCATGCTTATGAAAAAGATTTGGCATAAGAGTATGCCCTTACGAAACTATGAGCTATATGTGCATATTTTGGGAGTAGTATTTAGCACCGAGTTAAACGGGGTGAGAGTACCCTTAGTCCCAGAAACTACGTTGCCAGCGTAGGTTATGATTATAATATGTTATGTGCCTTCAAGGCTTATGAGAGTGGATCCATATCTTTATGTATGGTGTCCTTGCCTTAGCGAGGCATATGATAACTTTTCCAACTAGGGTTATATAGTTGGGTAGGATGACTTGTTCCTTGGCAAGGTTCAAGGTCAACTTTGCTAACTAGGGTGATATAGTTAGATTGCATGTACCTCACATGCTTTCATGTCGGTTATAAGAAACTCCCGTATGTATGTTTTCAAGTTTTCTAAGCTTTATCAACTCTCTTATGAACTATCATTTAAAGTTGGATTTTGCCTCATGATTTAGCTTTCCATTGTTATATCTTCTCATGACACTCTATTATGTATGAATTATGTTTAAGTACGTTTTAAAGTATATTTTTATCATACTGATGCATTGATCACATACTTAGTACATTCCATAGTACTAACGCATATTGCGCTGCATCCTTTGATGATGCAGATTCAGGTGTCCCTTCACAGATACGTGGCTGAGTTCCCGGTCACTTGTAGTCAACCTTGGTGAGTCCTCATAGTTCGAGGACTAGACTTTACTTTAGCCTTATGTTCCCCCTTTTTTTTAAAGATTGTCAAGTTAGTTGGGGTATTGTCCCATAAACTCTTTATGCTAGTTTTAGAGGGTTTTCAGACATAGATGTTATGGGATGATCTTTGAGTTGTATTCCTTATTCGACTCATTATCTATGATATGTTCCCTATTTTGGATTCCCTTATGATGCTTCCGCTATGTTTTCCTTTATGTTGCTTGAGAATGCTATGACCAAGGGTTAGCTTGGGATCCTTGTGGTCCCGTGTTACGTCTAGAAGTAACCTCGGGGCGTGGCAAACATGGTATCAGAGCCTCAGGTTCAAGGGTCCTAGGATGTATGAAAGATGCATCGAGTAGAGTCTTTTTTATGTGTGTGAAGCACGCCACACATATGAGAGGGAAGCTATGAGATGTCTTAGGAAAACTTCACTTCTTTTATGATCACATTGTGTGATAGAGCTTAACTTTAATGTCCCTCTAATCCTTATCTTATGCATTTTGGACTATGCCTTCCTGAGCTGCTCGGAATGATGCTCCTCAAGTTTCGGTTCCCGATGTCACAAATGATGAGTTCAGGAATGCCATCTATTTGCTAGCCCAAACTTTGGCCACTCAGATCAATCAGCCAGCTCATGCCCCCATCCATCCTTAAGGTGGGGTAGCAGCCTGAGTTCGTGACTTCATTCGAATGAACCCACCTGAATTTTGGGGTTCGAAAGTGAGTGAGGACCCGCTCAACTTTATTGATGAAGTGAAGAAGATATTTGAGGTTATGTAACTAGTGGGTGTTGATTGTGTTGAGCTTGCATCCTATTAACTCAAGGATGTAGCTCTGATTTGGCTTACGCAATGGAAAAAGGCTAGGGTGAGGGATGCAATCCCCACGACTTGGCAGTGTTTTGAGAGTGTTTTCCTTGATAGGTTCTTTCCCCGAGAGTTGAGGCAAGAAAAGGTGGAAGAATTTGTGAACTTCAGAAAGGGTTTAATATCAGTGCAAGAGTATAGTCTGAAGTTCACTCAATTGCCTAGATATGCTCCCTCCATGGTAGTGGACCCGCATGATCAAATGAGCAAGTTTATATATGAGGTTTCTGATGTGGTGAAGAAAGAGTGTAGGTATTCTTTGTTGTTGAGTGATATGAATATTTCCCGACTCATGACTCATGCCCATCAGATTGAGGGTGACAAGCTTAGGGAGATGGAAAGGGAGAACAAGAGGGTTAGATCCGAGGGATCAGGTTTTGGTCATCAGAGGTCTGAAGGTGTACATCGCTCTTATTTCTAGAAGAAGTTATCAGGATCCGTTCATTCTTCTGCTAGTGCTCCTACTCAGGCTCAGAAGTCTCGTCATGATCAGGGTGGTAGAGGATTTGGTTCTTATTCCCAGTCTCAGGGTAGTGTTACTAAAGGACCTTCCTACCCAGCTTGTGTTAAGTCTGGAAAGAATCATATTGGTGAGTGTTTGGCCGGTTCAGGTGATTGCGTCGGTTATGGTCAGGTTGTACACCGCATCAGGGATTGCCCTCCAGCTAGGAAGGGGCAGGGAGGTGGTAGGACTCAGTCTTTCCCAACATCTTTAGGAGGTAGACCAGCCCAGCAGGGCGCAACTTCTAGTTCTGGTGGTAAGCGCCAGAACCGTCTTTATGCTATGTCCTCCCGTCAGGATCAGGAGAGTTCTCCAGATGTGGTTACTGGTATGTTGAAAGTATTCTCTCTTGATGTGTATGCCTTGTTAGATCTGGGTGCCTCCTTATCTTTTGTAACCCCTTATGTGGCTTGTAAGTTTGAGGTTTATCCTGAAATGATTTTAGAACCCTTTCATGTTTCTACTCCTGTTGGTGAGTCAGTCGTAGCCAAAAGGGTTTATCGAAATTGTCCTATATCAGTCCTTCATAGAGTCACTTCATCAGATCTAGTAGAGTTGGAGATGAATGATTTTCATATTATTCTTTGTATGGACTGGTTATATGCATGTTATGCCTCGGTTGATTGCCGTACTCGTGTTGTCAGTTTCAAGTTTCCTAATGAACCTGTCCTAGAATGGCAAGGTAGTCCCTCTTCTTCAAAGGGTCATTTCATATACTATCTTAAGGCTAGGAAGATGATCTCTAAAGGCTATGTCTATCATAAAGTTCGGGTTATGGACACGAAGTATGAGATCCCGACTATTCAGTCTATTCCTGTTGTGAATGAATTCCCAAAAGTGTTTCCTGATGATTTGCTCGGAGTCCCTCCCGAGCAGGAAATTTACTTTTGGATAGTTCTCCTTCCGGATACAAATCCTATCTCTATTCCTCCCTATAGAATGGCCCCCATGGAACTCAAGGAGTTAAAAGATCAGTTGAAGGACTTGCTTGATAAGGGTTTCATCAGGCCTAGTATCTCTCCTTGGGGTACCCCAGTTTTGTCTGTTCAGAAGAAAGATGGATCTCTTAAAATGTCTATTGATTACCGCCAATTGAAAAAGGTCAAAATCAAGAATAAGTATCCCATTCCTAGGATTGATGACTTGTTCGATCATCTTCAGGGTGCTTGTTTCTTCTCAAAAATCGACTTTAGGTCCGGCGATCATCAGCTTCGAGTTCAGGAATGTGATATTCTAAAGACAACCTTCAAGACTCGGTATGGTCATTATGAGTTTGTTGTTATGTCTTTTGGTCTAACGAATGCTCTTGCAGCTTTTATGGATTTGATTAACCGAGTGTTCAAACAGTATTTGGATATATTTGTGATTGTTTTTATTGATGATATCCTCATCTACTCTCAAAGTAAGAAGAATCATGCAGATCACTTGAGGGTGGTATTGCAAACTATGAAGGATAGACAATTTTTTGCTAAGTTTAGAAAATGTGAGTTTTGGATGTAGTCTGTTGTTTTTCTGGGTCATATTGTTACTAAAGATGGTATTCAGGTTAATTCTCAAAAGATAGAGGCAATAAAGAAATGGCCTAGACCTACTTCTCCGTCTGATATTATGAGCTTTTTGGGTTTGGCTGGTTACTACGGGAGGTTTGTGGAAGGTTTCTCTATAATTGCTGCCCCTTTGACCTGACTGACTCAGAAAAAGGTAAAATTTTAGTGGTCCGACTTGTCTGAGAAGAACTTTCAGGAATTGAAGACTAGATTGACCACCGCTACAGTGTTAGCTCTACCCGAGGGCTTAGATGATTTTGTTGTGTATTGTGATGCTTCTAGGATTGGTTTGGGTTGTGTTTTGATGCATCATGGTAAGGTGATTGCTTATGCTTCTAGACAGCTTAAGACTAATGAGAAGAACTATCCTACTCATGATCTTGAGTTAGCAGTCGTGGTCTTTGCTTTGAAGATTTGGAGACATTACTTGTATGGTGTGCATGTGGATGTATTCACCGATCATAAGAGTCTTCAATATGTGTTCACTCAAAAGGAATTGAATTTGCGACAAAGGAGATGGCTTGAGATCCTTGAGGATTATGATATGCGTGTGCTTTACCATCCAGGTAAGGCCAATGTTGTGGAGGATGCTTTGAGTAGGTTGTCCATGGGAAGTGTAACTTCTATTGAAGAGGGGAAGAAGGAATTGGTTAAAGAAGTTCATAGGCTTGGTCGATTGGGAGTTCACCTTATGGACTCGACCGAAGGTGATGTGATTGTGATAAATGGTGCTGACTCATCCTTGGTGGCTTAGGTGAAGGCAAAGCAAGACCAAGATCCCATTTTACTTCAGCTTAAGGGTGCAGTTCGTCAGCAAAGGGTTGAGGTTTTCTACCAAGGGGGAGATGGTGTTCTTCGTTATTAGGGTCGCTTATGTGTGCCAGATGTTAATGGGTTGAGACAACAGATTTTGTTTGAAGCCCACAGTTCTAGATACTCCATTCATCCGGGTGCTACTAAGATGTACCGTGATCTACGGGAAGTCTTTTGGTGGAATGGTATGAAGAAGGACATATCCGGGTTTGTGGCTAAGTATTCCAACTGTCAATAGGTAAATGTGGAACATCAAAGGCCAGGTGGCATGCTTCAAGATATTGACCTTCCCACTTGAAAATGGGAATCAATCAATATGGACTTCATTACTGGGTTGCCTCGTACTCGAAGGCAACATGATTCCATTTGGGTGATCGTTGACAGGATGACCAAGTTTGCCCATTTCTTAGATGTTAAGACTATGGATACATCAGATGATTATGCCAGACTCTACATTCGGGAGATAGTCCGATTGTATGGTGTTCCCTTGTCTATCATTTCTGATAGAGGTCTTCAGTTTACATCTAAGTTTTGGAAGTCGTTTCAGAAAGGTCTTGGTACTAAGGTGAAGCTTAGCACAACTTTTCATCCTCAGAAAGACGGCCAGGCAAAGCATACTAGTCAAACTTTGGAGGATATGTTGAGAGCGTGTGTGATTGATTTCAAAGGTAATTGGGATGATCACCTACCTCTTATCGAGTTTTCCTACAACAACAGCTTTCACTCTAGCATCCAGATGGCTCCGTATGAGGCACTTTATGGCCGAAGGTGTAGATCTCCTATTGGTTAGTTCGAGGTTGGTGAGGCAGCCTTGATTGGTCCATATTCGGTTCATGAGACCATGGAGAAAGTTCAGCTTATTCGGGAGAGGTTGAAGACCTCTCAGAGTCGACAAAAATCTTATACGGATGTGAGAAAAAGGGAGTTCGAATTTGAAATTGATGGTTGGGTTTTCCTTAAGGTGTCACCCATGAAAGGTGTGATGTGGTTTGGCAAGAAAGGAAAGCTTAGTCCCCGTTTTGTAGGTTCTTATAGGATTTTGAGGAGAGTTGGTAGTGTTGGTTATGAGTTGGAGTTGCCAACGGAGTAGGAAGTGATTCACCCAATTTTTCATATCTCCTTGTTGAAGAAATGTGTTGGTGATACGAGCTTGATTGTTCCTTTGGAGGATGTGGGTGTGAAGGATAGTCTCACTTATGAGGAGGTTCCTGTAGAGATCCTTGATCATCAGATTCGGAGGTTGAGGAACAAAGAAGTTGCTTCGGTGAAAGTCCTTTGGAGGAATCAGCTTGTTGAGGGTGCTACTTGGGAAGCGGAGGAGGCCATGAAGGCCAAATATCCTCACCTCTTTCCTTCCGATTCAGTTTCAGCTTGTGGTATTAGTTTCATCCTTAATATGTCCCCCCGATTCTATTCCACCAGTTCCTCTCACGATTCTAGCATGCATCCATGTTTTACGAAGTTAGTTTATCATGTTTTCAAGTTTCTCGTCAGTTGAACGATGGACCGTCGTCTTGAGTCGTGGTTTGACCAAGAGCCAACTGAAACCCCAAACGACGACTCCTAATAATGATTCGTCATTCATTCTATGGTTCTGTCCTTTTGACTCGTAGAAATAGATCTGTAGCATGATTTTCTTAGCCTGATTCTACGAATCAAAATCATGAACCGTAAGCCAAATGATGACTCGTAGACCGAGTCGTGATCACTGAGATCAACTGATTTTCCAGATTCTTCCTAATTAAATCCGAGGGCAATTTTAGTCATTTACCACCTTTTAACTACTAAGTGAAGTCGTTTTGACTATTTATAGTAGGGTTTTCACCCATATTATCCTAAGTCTCTCCTAAGTTCCTCATTCTTCACCCAAAAAGAGAAAAGTTCCTCTCAAGCTTCAAGTCTCCAAACTCCAAGTTAAGCCTCCTAAGTCTTTCCCATTGAAGTGGGTTATCTTCATCTAAGGTATGTGGGTCTTGAATAATGGGTTCCTCTCACCCTTGTGCCAAAAACCCCCAATCCTTATGTTGAATTATGAACTTATGAAATTAGGGTTTTGATCTAAAATTGGGGAAAGTTTATGAAATCAGTTTCTATGTTTAAATTCATGGTTTCCTATTGATTATTCATGATTTGATTATGATTCTCTTATTGGTTTCAAAAGCCCAAGCATGAAAGTTGATTTCTAGCATTATTCCATAAATTTGCATGTTTTCAAGAGTAAGTTGGCATGATTAGATATCATGGCCTTTATGTTTTTATGAAATTGCATGCCAAATTCTTCAAGTATGAATTTAGAAAGAAAAGCATGTTTTGAAATATGGCTATGCTAAGCTTTATGAACTATGATATGAAGGTTGCATGATACCCGTTGTGTTTTCATGCTTATGAATAAGATTTGGCATGAGAGTATGTCCTTACGAAACTATGAGCTATCTGTGCATGTTTTGGGAGTAGTATTTAGCATCGAGTTGGACGGGGTGAGAGTACCCTTAGTCCCAGAAACTACGTTTCCAGCGTAGGTTATGATTATGATATGATATGTGCCTTCAAGGCTTATGAGAGTGGATCCATGTCTTTATGCATGGTGTCCTTGCCTTGGCGGGGCATAGGACAGCATTGCCAACTAGGCTATACATTTTGGTGTGGTGACTTGTTCATTGGCAAGGCTCAAGGTCAGCTTTGCTAACTAGGGTTATATAGTTAGATTCCATGTACCTCACATGCTCTCGTGTCGGTTATAAGAAACTCCCGTATGTATGTTTTCAAGTTTTCTAAGCTTTATTAACTCTCTTATGAACTATCATTTTAAAGTTGGCTTTTGGCACATGATTTAGCTTTCCATTATGATATCTTCTCATGATACTCTATTATGTATGAATTATGTTTAAGTACGTTTTAAAGTATATTTTTATCATACTTATGCATTGCTCACATACTTAGTACATTCCATAGTACTAACGCATATTGCGCTGCATCCTTTGATGATGCAGATTCAGGTGTCCCTTCACAGATACGTGGTTGAGTTCCCAGTCACTTGCAGTCAACCTTGGTGAGTCCTCATAGTTCGAGGACTAGACTTTACTTTAGCCTTATGTTCCCCTTTTTTTTAAGATTGTCGAGTTAGTTGGGTATTTTCCCATCAACTCTTTATGCTAGTTTTAGAGGCTTTTCAGACATAGATGTTTGTCACGACCCAACCCGTCGTGACTGGCACCCACCCAACCCCTGGATGAGCGAACCAATAGAGTTCCACCCTTTCCTAGACTAACAGCCTAAAACCAGCAAGCATCAAAGTAAACTAGTAATGAAAATATGATCAACAACTCAAAAACTTATCATAATTAATTATCTGTGGAAAATCACACCTAGGAACTGAAAGTCATCGTACCAAACATAAATACCAAATCTAGTGTACTGGGATACAACCTCAAAAAAAATATGAAATAGTTTTTAAGTCCGAACAAATGGACTAAAACTCTAATGATAATTCCAAGGTAGCTCGAATCGACAGCTCACCCTTGAAGATCAAAAACGTCGATGCTAAATATGAGGTCTCATCTCAGCCGCTGGAAGATTTCCTGTACTCACCAAAAGAAAGACAAGTGCAGTATCAGTACACCACCAGTGTGTACTGGTAGGATCATCAACCAGTATTCAAAAAAATAGTATACAAATAGTACGCAAAATCCAGTAACAAGTATGGCAAACATGCAACAAATATCACAGGCATCACTAGACTACATGTCTCTACCTAGCTTGTTACCGCATGAATCCATCTCTTACAGTTCTATTCCACCAACAAGAAACCATAACCACACCTTATCGTCTAGCCTGGACCCACTCTGGAATCCCCTCTAGACAATACCACAAATAATCATTCAACCCGGCCTAAACCATGACCAACTCAATAGTCATACAACAGTTCCTAGCCGCTCAAGGACCACCAATCAATAGCACTTTTCAATAACACCTGGTCCACTCACGGAACTAATATTAAGTATCACATTAAGTAAAATAACCCGGTCCACACACAGACCAATAACAATCAATGTAATACAAAAATCACCATGCAATATGCAATAAAGTAAACCCGTACCACGCGTGGTACCCGTGCCAACCGAATGTTATAACTGTACCAGGCGTGGTACCCGTGCCAACCATGTGTTATACCCGTACAAAGCGTGGAACTCGAGCCAACAAAATGTCAACAACCACAGTCAATATGTGAACACACACAACTTGTAAAGACAACAAGTAAACACTATTCAAACATAGACTGTAAACTAAACTTAGACATTCCACACAATTCCCATAATCAATGTAATACATACAATAACTTAGACAATGAGTACAATAAATATACACGTTCACAGAAATACGAAAGCTATCACCTACCTCGAAATGATCCAAGCTCTATTCAACCTGAGCTTTCCCGTGTTCTGGATTCCTCTCGCGTTCTTGATCTAAAAATAACGCATAATACATACAATTAACATACAGGCTTGTGCATTACCCAGATTATACAAAATCCCCAAACCCCAGGCCACCCATGATCATTTCACCTTTTTTCCCGGGCTTTCCACCGTTAATTCTCTTAGTCTTATAATTTTTTACGGACAAAACAGGAAATTAAACAACCTAGGATCATTTTAATGTACTTAAATCAACACCCAAGAACATACATGTTTGGGAACCCCCTTCTTCCCTGAATTTCATCCTCCCTAGGTCATTCAAACCTTTAACCAATTTCCCTCCTAGCAATTCTACCGCATAGGAAATGTATTACAAAGTGTGGGGAATGAAAACCTTACCTTAGGAATGATTTTTGGCGGAGAAATGAAGTAAATCTCCTGAAATTCGCCCAGCCCTACTCCAAAACAAACTTGTGAAAACTGAATGTTTTGAGAGCTTTTTTTGCATTAAAAACTCGTCGGCTCGATATAGCGGTACCTGCTACGCTATAGCGGTCATCTGCCGCGATAGCGGTCTTAAGTGAGTTGACCACCCCTTGACCGCCGCTATAGCGGTAATTTCCACCGCTATAGCGGTGACCGCTATCGCGCCTGACAATGCTCATCACAGACAGAATGTCCAGAAATCTACCAGTTTTGGCCATTTCACAACACACTTGGTTTTCCCGATGCCTGAAACAACCCCTTCACGTCAAACGTGATTTCGGGAGTTCTACTAACCCAAAAGCAATTTCGAAAAGTCCCCAGACTCCTTTATGTCTTGGCTACGTGGAAAACTATCTTAATCCAATACACCTAAATCCAATTTTACACGGATTTCCCTAGACTCTACCTCGGTCCAAAACTGCCCAAGGCTAGCCTAGCCTAGAATTTCAAACTCCCAATCCCGGAGTTTTCTAACTCTAAAACATGACACGATTGATCTACCCATAACAACGGAACCGGTCGTTACAACAGATTCCAATTTACCCATCGTTCATCCCCGAATGATCTAACCCTAAATTACAGAAAGAAAATGAAGGAAGTGTGGTACCTAAATCCTCAAGCAGTTGAGGGTATTTGTCCCGCATGTCCTTCTCAGTTTCCCAAGTGGCTTCCACAACCAGATGATGCTTCCACTGAACCTTCACCATGTCAATCACCTTTGTCATCAACCTCCAGACATCCCGAGAAAGAATCAAAACCGATTCCTCCTCATAACAAAGATCTTTATCAAAAAGTACTTCATCCCACTTGATAGTGTAGTCCCCATCCCCATGGTATTGCTTGAGCATGGATACATGGAATACCGGATGGACGCCCGACAAACTAGGTGGCAGTGCTAACTTGTAAGCCGCTGGCCCCATAATCTCGAGGACTTCAAACGGACCGATAAACCAAGGGCTAAGCTTGACCTTCTTACCAACTTGCATAACCCCTTTCAATGGTGACACTTTCAACAACACTTGTTCACGAACCTGAAAATCCATGTCTCGGACCTTGCCGTCTGTATACTCCTTCTGCCTGCTTTGAGCAGCCAGCAACTTTGTATGTATGCCCCTTCCTTTTTCCTGCGCTTCCTTCACTAAGTCTATGCTCAGAGGCTTCACATGACCTTCCTCAAACCAGCCAACTGGTGATCTGCAGTTTCTCCCATATAGGGCCTCGAACGGTGCCGTATCGATACTGGAGTGGTGGCTATTGTTGTACGAGACTTCGCGCAATGGTAGAAACTGGTCCCAATGACCACCGAAGTCTATTACACATGATCTCAACATGTCCTCCAATACCTAAATCATCCTCTCTGACTGACCATCAGTCTGAGGATGAAAGGTTGTGCTAAAGGTGAGTTGTGTACCCAACTCTTCATGTAACTTGCCCCAGAACTTAGAAATAAATTGCGTACCCCTGTCTGAAATGATGGACAGTGGCACCCCATGCAGTCTCACAATCTCCTTCACGTAGATATTTTCCAATTACTGCGAATTGTAATCTACTCTGACCGGAATGAAATGAGCGGACTTGGTCAGCCTGTCAGCAATGACCCAAATTGAGTCATACTTCCCCAATGTCTTGGGAAGACCCACCACGAAATCCATGGCTATCCTCTACCACTTCCACTTTGGAATTGGCATCATCTGAAGTAGTATTGCAGGTCTCTGATGTTCATATTTTACCTGCTGACAATTCTGATACTTGGACACAAAATCAACTATGTCCCTTTTCATCCCGGGCCACCAGTAACGCTGCCTCAAGTTCCTTTACATTTTTGTTACACCCGGATGGATCGAGTACCGCAAACCATAAGCTTCTCTTAGATTTTTTGGAATCATATCATCAACTCGAGGAACACAAATCCTCTCCCTGAAATGCAGTACACCACCAAAGTCTAACATGACATCTCTGGACTCTCCGGATATTACCTTGCCTTGCAATTTACCCAGTTTCGGATCTGAAACTATTTTGCCTTTATTTCCTCTATAAAGGTGGCCTTGACCTTAATGCTGGACAACAACCCACCTTGATATGAAACACCCAAGTGCATGAACTTGGCCTCCAAAGCCCATATTTCCTTAGCCAATGGTCGTTTGGACGCCCCCAAATAAGCAAAGCTACGCATGCTAATAGTTTTTCGGCTCAATGCGTCTGCCACCATATTAGCCTTACCCGGATGGTACTGAATTGTCACATCATAATCCTTCAATAGCTCCATCCATCTCCTTTGCCTCAGATTCAAATCCTTGTGAGTGAAAACGTGTTGCAGACTGCGATGATCTATGAATACTTCACACTTGACACCATAAAGGTAGTGTCTCAATATTTTCAAAGCAAAAACCACCGCTGCCAACTCTAAATCGTGAGTCGGGTAATTCCTCTCATGCACCTTCAACTGCCTGGATGCATAGGCTATCACATTCCTATCCTGCATCAACACAACACCCAAAATATAATGTGAAGCATCACAGTAAACAACAAAGTCTTTACCTTCAGCCGACAAGGACCAAATAGGGGTTGTGGTCAAAAGTGTCTTAAGCTTTTGGAAGCTCTACTCGCACTTGTCGGACAACATAAACGGTACCTTATTCTGTGTCAACCTGGTCAGGTAAGTAGAAATAGAAGCAAAGTTCTTCACAAACCTACGATAGTACCCCGCGAGCCCAACAAAACTTCTCACCTCTGTCACAGAGCTAGGCCGGACCCAACTATTAACTGCCTCAATTTTCTGGGGATCCACCATCAACCCCTTTTCAGACCCAAAAATGCCACAGAAGTCAACCAAAATTCACACTTAGTGAACTTGCATAAAGCTTTTGGTGCCTCAAGATGTTCAGCATAATGCGAAGATGATTAGCATGATCGTCCCTACTCATAGAGTAGATCAAAATATCGTGAATGAACACGATAACAAAAAAATCCAAGTAGGACTTAAACACCCAATTAATCAAACTCATGAATGCTGTCGGCGCATTGGTCAAACCAAACGACATTACCATAAACTCGTAATGTCCATACAGAGTCTGAAAAGCAGTTTTTGGAATATCCTCAAGCCTAATTCTCAATTGATGGTACCCCGACCTCAAGTCAATTTTTGAAAAGACCGATGCACCCTGGAGCTGGTCAAACAAATCATCTATCCGGGGTAAAGGATACTTATTCTGGATGGTCACCTTGTTAAACTATCTATAGCCTGTGCACACCCGCATACTACAATACTTATTTTTCACAAACAAAACTGGAGCCCCCCAAGGTGAAGCACTGGGATATATAAATCCCTTATCTAGGAGTTCCTACAGCTGAGTCTTAAGTTCCCTTAACTCTTCCAGAGCCATTCGATATAGAGGAATAGATATGGGATGAGTGCCTGGCTCAAAATTGATACAAAAATCTATGTCTCTGTCCGGAGGCATACCAGGAAAGTCAGCTGGAAACACCTCTATAAATTTGGAAACCACTGGAACTGACTCAATAAGAGGAGACTCCATACTATCATCGCGGAGATGAGACAAGAAGGCTAGACACCCCCTTCCCATTAGCTTCCTAGCCCAGACAAAGGATATTATCTTAATTGACTTTGGCTTGTACACACCCTCCCACTCTAGCCTATCCTTAAGCAGAATTTCTAGAGTCACAGTTTTGGTGTTATAGTTTAACACAACATGATACAGACACAGCCAGGTGTTACCCAAGATAATATCAAAATCAGCCATATCCAGAGTTACTAAATCTACCTAAGTATGTAACCCCACAAATTCCACAAAACAGTCACGATATACATGAGTCACAATCGCTGAATCTCCAACTGGGGTAGATACATGGGTAGGGGAATCAAGGATATCGCAATTCAAATCCAGACCCAATGCAAAACTAACAGACACATAAGAATATGTAGATCTTGGGTCAAATAATACTGAGGCCATTTTATCACAGACAAGAATAGTACCTGTGATCACTGCATCTGAGGCTTCTGCCTCGGTTCTTCCTGGCTCAATCATCAATCTGGGCAACTTCCTGGGGCGGCTACGCCACACCCCTACCTACACCATCATTCCCTCGGTCTCTTCGGCCTCCCTGGAAATTACCTTGCCCACCCTGTGGACGACCCCTAGCATTACCACATCTGCCTGCCAGAACCACTGCTCTAGTCTGCTGCTAACCCTGATTACATGCCTGCTTATGTGGACACTCCCTCTTAAAGTGTCCCAACTCACCACAATAGAAGCAACCACGGTCCAAAGTAGGCTTGCTAGATGATGTATATGATGCTCCCTAGACTCTAGGAGCTGAAGACTGAGCTCCCTAACGACCACCTGTAGTAGCTGGCACAACTGACTAAATAGGACAGGCCGAGTAAGCCTGCTGATGCTGGCCCCTGGAGTATGAACCACCAAAATTTCCCTCATTTTGGGGCTTCTTGGATAAAGCCTTAGCCTCCCCACTTGCCTAACTCTCTCTATCTTCTTCACATAATCCACCACATTATTAAAACCCTTTCCTGAAGAAGTCATATGCACCGACAGTACCTGCATTTCACTATTCAGATACTTGATTAATAATCGGACCCGTTCCTCCTCGGAACCCAACATCTGTGTAGCAAAATGAGACAACGCATAAAACTTAGCCTCATAAGTTGAGACCGACATGCCACCTTGATCCAAGTTCAGAAACTCATCCTTCTTCCGGTCCCTTAAAGTACGGGGAACTTACTTCTCTAGAAACAATGCATGGAACTGCTCCCAAGTCAGTGGAGGTAGGATAGATGACCGACACTAAACATGAGACCTCCACCACTGCTTGGCATCACCCTACAGCTGAAAAGTGACAAACTCAACCCCATGCTGATGTACAATACCAAACTTGTGCAACCTCTCATGGCAATCTAGGATGAACTCATAGGCATCCTCCTTGTCTGTACCCTCAAACATCGGAGGTTTCAGCTTAAGGAACTTAGTCAGCATTTCATGCTCATTACCTGTCATCACTGGGCCTAGCATTGGCCTGAGGAGATCATCTGTGCTCGAAGTTCCATCCATCCTTGGAGCTGTAGTAACTGTTGGCTGAGTATCCAACGCCTGATTTATATAAGGTGCGGGTATGGCTCCAGCACCAACCAACCCACTCAGAATATCCCACGCTTGCTTAAAAGATTTTGGTGTCATAGTAGGAAGGCCTTCACCCCCAATTTGTGCAGCCTCCTCTTGAGCTCCTTCATCTTCCACAACCACTTCCACCTCTTCTACCACAGGATCCTGTGGTGGGGGAGGGGTTACCTCACGTGCAACAGCAGCAGCTCTAGCCCCACCCCTGGCGGGTACGGCTCCAGCTCATCCCCTGCCCCTTCCCCTACCTCTGCCTCAAACTGCCAGGCCTGCTGGTGGGACCGCTAGCCTTGCTCCATTATTCCTTGCAGTAACCATCTGTGGATAGAAGAGTGAATGAAGTTAGATAACTATTCGTGTCACCAGATAACAATTGGAATCGAGTTATAGCATGAAGGAAAAGAAGAAGATATAGTTTTTCCTAAAGCCTTATAGCCTCTCGAAGAAAATTACAGATGTCTCCGCAACGTTCTGCAAGACTCTAATAGACCTGTTTGGTATAACGAGATCAACGAACCTAGGCTCTGATACCATCTTTGTCACGACCCAACATGTCGTGAGTGGCACCCACCCAACCCTCGGATGAGCGAACCAATAGAGTTCCACCCTTGCCTAGACTAACAGCCTAAAATGAGCAAGCATCAAAGTAAACTAGCAATGAAAATAAGATCAACTACTCAAAAACTTAACATAATTAATTATCTGCAGAAAATCCCACCTAGGAACTGAAAGTCATCATACCAAACACCAACACCAAATCTAGAGTACGGGGATGCAACCCCAAACAAAATAAGAAATAGTTTTTAAGTCCGAACAAATGGACTAAAACTCTAATGATAATCCCAAGGTAGCTCAAATCGACAACTAACCCTTGAAGATCGGAAACGTCAGTGCTAAATCTGAGGTCTCGTCTCAGTCGCTGGAAGATTTCCTGTACTAACCAAAAGAAAGACAAGTGCAGTATCAGTACACAACCACTGTGTACTGGTAGGATCATCAGCCAGTATTCAAGAAAAAAGTATATAAATAGTACGTAAAATCCAGTAACACTTATGGAAAACATGCCACAAATATCACAGGCATCTCTAGACTACAGGTCTCTACCTAGATTGTTACCGCATGAATCCATCTCTTACAGTTCTATTCCACCAACAAAAAACCATAACCACACCTTACCATCTATCCCAGACCCACCCTCGAAACCCCTCTAGAAAATACCACAGGTAATTGTTCAACCCAACCTAAACCAAGACCAACTCAACAAACATACAACAGTTCCCAGCCACTCAAGGACCACCAATAAATAGCACTTTTCAATAACAACTCGGTCCACTCACGGAACCAATATTAAGTATCACATCAAGTAAAAAAACCCGGTCCACACACGGACCAATAACAATCAATGTAATACAAAAATCACCATGCAATATGCAATAAAGTAAATCCGTACCAGGCGTGGTACCCATGCCAACCAAATATTATACCCGTACCAGGCGTGGTACCCGTGCCAACCATGTGTTATACCCGTACCAGGCGTGGTACCCGAGCCAATCGAATGACAACAACCACAGTCAATATGTGAACACACATAACTTTTAAAGACAACAAGTAAACACCATTCAAACATAGACTGTAAACCAAACTTAGACATTCCACACGATTCCCCTAAGCAATGTAATGCACACAATTACTTAGACAACGAGTACAATAAATATACACATTCGCAGAAATACGAAAGCCATCACCTACCTAGAAATGATCCAAACTCTATTCAACCCGAGCTTTCCCGTGTTTTGAATTCCTTTCACGTTCTTCGTCTAAAAATAACACATAATACATACAATTAACATACAGGCCTGTATATTACCCGTATTATACCAAATCCCATAACCCCGGGCCACCCATGATCATTCCACCCTTTTCCCTGGGCTTTCCACTGTTAATTCTCCTAGTCTTATCATTTTTTACGGACAAATAGGAAATTAACCAACCTATGATCATTTTAATGTACTTAAATCAACACCCAAGAACATACATGTTTGGGAACCCCCTTCTTCCCCGAATTCCATCATCCCTATGTCATTCCAACCTTTCCCTAATTTCTCTCCTATCAATTCTACCGCATAGGAAACGTATTGCAAAGTGTGGGGAACAAAAAGCTTACCTTAGGAATGATTTTTGGTGGAGGAATGAAGAAAATTGCCTGAAATTTGCATAACCCTTCTCCAAAACAAACTTGTCAAAACTGAATGTTTTGAGAGCTGTTTCTGCATTAAAAACACATCGGCCCGCTATAGCGGTCGTCGCTCCACTATAGCGGTCATCTGCCGCTATAGCGGTGTTAAGTGAGTTGACCACCCCTTGACCGCTTCTATAGCGGTAATTTCCACCGCTATAGTGGTGACCGCTATCGCGTCTGACAGCGCTCATCACGGACAGAATGTCCAGAAATCTGCCAATTTGTCCATTTCACAACACACTTGGTTTTTCCGATGCCTGAAACAACCCCTTCACGTCAAATGCGATTTCAGGAGTTCTACTAACCCAAAAGCGATTTCGAAAAGTCCCCCAGACTCCTTTATGTCTTGGATACGCGAAAAACTAGCTTAATCCAAGACACCTAAATCCATTTTTACCCGAATTTCCCTAGACTCTACCTCGCTCAAAAACCGGCCGAGGCTAGCCTAGCCCAGAATTTCAAACTCCCAAACTCGGAGTTTTCTAACTCTAAAACTTAGCACAATTGGTCTACCTAAAATGACAGACCCGGTCGTTACAATGTTATGGGATGATCATTGAGTTGTATTCCTTATTCGACTCGCTATCTATGATATGTTCCCTATTTTGGATTCCTTGTGGTCCCGAGTCCCGTGTTACATCTAGGGGGTACCCTCGGGGCATGACAATTAGTGTTTCGTGTCAAATAATAAGAATTGTGTTAATTCAAACTTCAAACTTAAGAGACTATTTTTACCATTATTCTTTCATTTAAAAGCCACAATTTCTAGCATTTATTACTTTATAGGCAAATGTATAAATTTGAATGCATTTGTTGGAATAAAAAGAAGATAAATGACTTTATTCGGTAATTTTTTAGTTGAATCACCATTTGATGCAATAACGATAGTGGAAACAAATCCTAGTTCTAAAAACAAGAAATAAAATATAGAAGATAGAAATAAGAAAATAATTGACAACTATAGCTATAAAAAGCTAAATCTTTCAAATAAGAATGCAAAACAAGCACCAAATTTATAACACAACCCTCGTGAGAAAAGCAAAATTGACCGAAAAAATTAAGCTATATTGATCAAAGAGAAGTATAACGTCCATATATATAAATATGTATATATTGTATATGGAGCTTTCCATATATAATATAGTATGAGAACAGTAGGAAACTCTTTTTTAAGAAAACTAATAATCCTACTAACACAAATTAGTCCGTGTTTTTTGTTCCTTTGATTTCGTTCGATCAAAACAATTATTTTAAATTTGAAAACTTTGCACTTGCGATATTGTCATGATCCAAAATCACTTGGATTGTATGGCACCTACCTCAATCCAATCATGGTAGGTAAGCCAAACCCAACAAACACAATAATTGAAATAAAAGCAATACTAAAGGATCCAACGCGTACAATAAATATGATGTCTGAAAAACATCCCAAAATGATACTGGACAAGATAATATAGAAATCACCAGACTCAGAAGTCATAAGTATAAGAGAAACTCTAATACAATATCAAAATTGATCAATCCAACACTTCTCGAAAGTAAAATAGACAGGAAATAAATGATAGAAGATATTGGGTTGATCACTAAAGACGAGCTCACAAAAGCTTCAAATAGAAACTGCAAGCACGAACTCAGCCACGGGGTCTGTGTGTATGAGGATTTGCATCAGAATTGTCACGACCCAGACCGTCGTGAGTGGCACCCACCCAACCCCTGGATGAGTGAACCAGTAGGATTCAACCCTTAGCCTAGACTAACAGCCTAAAACCAGCAACAGGAAATAAACTAGTAATTCAAATAAGCAAAAGTAATTTCATTGAAATAAAATTGCGGAAATCCCTCCTAGAATATGAAAGTCATCGTGCCCAAAACATCTACCAAAGCTAGAGTACGGAGATGCACCCCCAATGGCAAAATGAAATAGTCTAAGCCCGAAACAATTGGGCTACAACTCAAATGGATAGAAATCAAGGCATCTTGGTCGAACATCTCACCTTAGATATCACGAACAGTCAGGCCTACAAATAAGGTCGTGCATCAACCGCCAGTAGATTTCCTTTACTCACAAAAGACAAGCAAGTGCAGTATCAGTACACAACCACTTTGTACTGGTAGGATCATCAGCCAATTCCAAATATACAATGAATGACTAGTACGAAAATCAAGTACAAGTACAAGAACACATAGTCCAGTTACCAATCAATTCTAGACCGCAATTCTCCTCCAAACTTGTCTCTACATACAAACCACTTTTTATATGAAAGTCAATGGAAATAACCACCTCTTATCTATATAGCCCGGACCCACCCTGGGATCCCCTCTAATCAACACCTAAGTGTTATCAAGAAAAACCCAATCTACACCAAGACAAACTCTAAAATCGGATACAACAATAACCCGGCCTCTCAAGGACCATAAGCAATTATCACATTTCAACAACACAGCCCGGTCCCCTCATGGAACCAACAACAAGTGCACAATACAATGATATCAATGTGACAATGCAGTAAAATAAACTCATACCAAGCGTGATACCCGAGCCAATCGTTAGTATTCCCGTACCAGGCATTTTACCCGAGCCAACCATTAGTATATATGTACCAGGCGTGGTACGCGAGCCAACCAAATGTCAAACAATCCACAGTCAAAACAATGAACAATTAACTTGTAAAACCTACAAGCAAAATGCAAAGTTCAACTAGAGTAATCAAACATGACTATTAGACATTCCTAAGCATTCCCTAAGACATGCATCTCATACAAATACTTAGATATAAGTATTCAAACACACAAAGCATACATAAATCAAACAATCACCTACCTCGAAATGATCCAAGCTCTACTCAACTGGATCTTTCCCATTTTCTGAAGTTCTTGCCAGTTCTTGGTCTAAAACAATACACAATAACAAATAATTACTCCTTATGGCCCAAAATTTACCCGGATTACGCAAAGTCCTAAAACCCAGGCCAACCATGATCATTCCACCCTCTTCTCGGGCTTTCCCACTGTTAATTCACCTAGTTCTACCATTTTTATGGATAAAAATTAGGAAATTAAGGTCACATGATCAAAAAACAGTAATTTTAGCAATACCCAAGAACTTCTACCCATAGAAATCCCCTTTTCCCTGGATTCTATCATCCCTATGTCATTCCAAACCCTTCCCCAAGTCCTCTCCTAAAAATTCTACTTCATAGGAAAAGTATTAAGGAGTTCGGGGAGTAGAAACCTTACTTAGGGAAGAAAAACAATGAAGAATGGAGGAAAATTGCCAGAAATAACCCTAGCTCTTCTCCAAAATAAACTTGTGAAAACTGAACTATTTTGGGGAAGTTTCTGCATTAAATCCCATCGCGCTCCGCTATAGCGGTCAGCTTCCGCTATAGAGGTACCGCTGTAATGGAGTCAACCACTATGGCGGAGGTTGAGCGCCTTGACTTCCGCTATAGTGGTATTTTCTTCCGCTATAGCAGAGGTCTCCACGACACAGCCATTACGCTCGTCATGGGTAGAATGCTCAGGAAACTCCAAAATTGGTGCATTTTACAACACACTTGGTTTCCCTGACGATCCGAAACAACCCCTTCACATTGACCTCGATTCCCGAAGTTCTACCTACCAAAATTTGGTTTCGAAATGTCCCCCGGACTCCTTTATATCTTAACTACATGAAAAACTAGCTCAAATCAAGACATATAACTCAATCCTTACCCAGATTGCCCTAGACTATACCTCGCTCCAAATTCGACCAAGGCTAGCCTAACCCAGAATTTCAAACTCTTAAACCCGAAGTTCTCTAACTCTAAAACTTGGCACGAATGGATTACCCATAATGACGGACCCGGTTGTTACAACAGATACCAATTTACCCGTTGTTCATCCTCGAACAATCAATCCTGAAATTATAGAAATTAAAAAAGGAAAGTGTAGTACCCGAATCCTTAAACAAGTGAGGGTACTTTCCCCGCATGTCCTTCTCGGT
This sequence comes from Jaltomata sinuosa, assembly GCA_003996215.1. Lineage (NCBI taxonomy): Eukaryota > Viridiplantae > Streptophyta > Magnoliopsida > Solanales > Solanaceae > Jaltomata > Jaltomata sinuosa. The sequence continues at coordinate 28,674 of QJPP01005176.1, forward strand.
TTCCCAAGTGGCTTCATCAACCGGACGATGCCTTCATTGAACTTTTACCATTTTGATCACCTTTACTTGCTGGGACCACAACCTTGGGCTGCTGCTGAACCTGATTAATGGTCTGCTTGTGAGGGCACTCCCTCTTAAAGTGGCCCAGATAACCACAATGGAAGCAACCATGATCAAGTGCAGTCCTGCTAGCAGATACATAAGAAGCTTCTTGGCCACTGGGAGCTGAAGACTGCTGATTAGCTCCCGGACGACCACCTGTAGCAGCTGGCAGAGCTGACTAATTAATAGGATGGTCTGAGTATACCTGCTAATTATGACCCCTAGAATATGAACCACCATAATTTCCCTCATTCCGGGGCTTCTTAGCTAACACCTTAGCCTGCCCCTCCTGCCTGACTCCCTCAAGTTTCTTCACATAATCCACCATATTATTAAAGTCTTTCCCTGAAGAATTCATATACACCGACAACAGCTGTAGCTTAGTATTCAAACCCTTCACAAACAAACGGACCCATTTCTCCTTGGAACCCAGCATCTGGGTAGCCAAATAAGACAAGGCGTAGAACTTAGCCTCGTAAGCAGAGACTGACATACTACTCTACTCCAAGTTCAAGAACTCATCCTTCTTCTGGTCCTTGAAAGTACGGGGTACGTACTTCTCTAAAAATAGAGCGTGGAACTATTCCCAAGTCAGTGGGGGTAAAATGAACGACTGACATTACACACGAGACCTCCACCACTGCTTAGCATCACCCTGCAGCTGAAATGTGACAAACTCAACCCCATATTTTCTCACAATGCCCAGCTTGTATAGCCTCTCATAGCAATCCAATATGAACTCATAAGCATCCTCTCTATCAGTACCCTGAAACGTAGGAGGTTTAAGCTTGAGAAACTTGGTCAGCATCTCGTGTTTTTTTCCTGTCATCACTGGGCCTAGCATTGGCCTGAAGAAATCATTCATGACTGAAAATGCATCCATCCTAGGCGACATAGTAATTGTTCCCTGAGTGTCCAAAGCTTGATTTGCAATGGCCGTGGGTATGGCTCCAGAACTAACGGAGGAAGGCTTGCACCCCTAGCCGGTGCCGCCTCCACCTCCGTATGCGCCCCTTCATTCACTACCATAACTTCCACATCCTTGACAATCTGATCCTGAGGTGGGGGTGAATTTGCCTCATGCGCTTCAGTAGCGGATTGAGCCCCATCTCTGGCGGGTGTGGATCTTTCTCATCCTCTGCCCCTTCCCCTACCTCTACCATGAACCGCTGGGCCTACTGCTGGGACCTCTGATCTCGCTCCATTATTACTTGGGTTAACCATCTACGTACAAAAGAGTGAAAATTGGAATCAAGTTATAGCATGATGGAAGAAAGAAGAGATAATTTTCCTAAATTCCTATAGCCTCTCGAAGAAAAGTACGGATGTCTCCGCACTGTTTTGCAAGACTCTACTATACCTGTTTTGGTACGACGAGATTAATGAACCTACAACTCTGATACTATCTTTGTCACGACCCAAACCATCGTGAGTGGCACCCACCCAACCCCCAGATGAGCGAACCAGTAGGATTCAACCCTTAGCCTAGACAAAAAGCCTAAAACTAGCAACATGAAATACACTAGCAATTCAAATAAGCAAAAGTAATTTCATTGGAATAAAACTGCAGAAATCCCCCTAGAATCTGAAAGTCATCGTGCTTAAAACATCTACCAAAGTTAGAGTACGGTGATGTAACCCCAAAGACAAAATGAAATAGTCTAATCCCAAAATAATTGGTCTATAACTCAAATGGATAGAAATCAAGGCAGCTTGGTCGAATAATTCACCCTTAATATCACGAACAGTCAGGCCAATAAGTGAGGTCATGCGTCAACCACCAGAAGATTTACTGTACTCAAAAAAGACAAGCAAGTGCAGTATCAGTAAACAACTACCGTGTACTGTTAGGATCATCATCCAGTTCCAAATATACAATGAATGAGTAGTACAAAAATCAAGTACAATTACAAGAATACATAGTCCAGTTACCAAAAAATTCTAGACCGCAATTCTCCTCCTAACTTATCTCTACATACCAACAACTTTTTATAGGAAAATCAAAGCAAACAACCACCTCTGATCTATATAGCCCGGACCCACCCTGGGATCCCCTCTAATCAACACCTAAGTGTTAACAAGCAAAGCCCAGTCTACACCAAGACCAACTCTAAAATCGGATACAATAATAACCCGGCCTCTCAAAGACAATAAGCAATTATCACATTTCAACAACACAGCACGGTACACTCATGAAACCAACAACAAGTGCACAATACAATAATATCAATGTGACAATGGATTATCCATAATGATGGAACCGGTCGTTATAAGAAGGATTCAAAAAGTACAAGTGAATACAGTCCATTTATACTCATATGCATCATAGGCTGACTGAGCTTAAGCAGATACTATAATGACTAAAGAATACTTAAATAACTCTACACACAAAAAATTCCAACAGTTCAATACCAATAATCATAAAATATCACTACAAAACACCATGATGATAAAAGAAGGATGCAATGCAATGATATACAATAGCTAATGTGTAATGACCCTTTCTGGTTATTCCTGTGTTTACGCTTTTTTTTTATACTGTTAGAGCTTGCCTGTAGCGGCCCCAAGTCCTTTATGACTTTTTGGAACCGGTGGTTTGGTGTCCTGGCCGTTTGTTTGGTCATTATGGCCATTTCTTTATTTTAGAGCCTAAACTTAAGATATCATTGACTTTGGTCAATATTCTTGATAAACGCGCTCAGAATTAAATTTTTACAGTTCCTTTAGCTTCAGAGCATTCATTTTGGTCTAAATGGACCCTTGGTCAGGGTCTGGGAGATTTTGGTTTGGTTTTGTATTGGTTTTTGTGTTTTCTGGCCAATTGAACAAAGAGGTTTGATTTTGGTCAACATTCTGAGAAAAAGGCCCCGGATAGGAATTCCGCCAGTGTTGTTAGCTCCAGAATATTGACTTTGGGCTAGAGTGACCTTTAGTTTACTCCCGAGGCTTTCAGACTCATTTTAAGCCATGGTGTTCCATTTTGGAAAAGTTGGCCTAAAGTTGGTTTTTGGGTGTGGTAGCTCAGCTCGTTTGTGTGCATGGGACCTCGGATGCATTCCCGAGGGTCAGTCAGAGAAATTTCTCATGTTTTCATAGCTGTTAGAAGCTGGTTGTTATCATGGCACCAGAAGGCCATCACTCATGCATATGCATGGCCGCGTGCGCACAGCAGTGCCAGCCTCCCCCTTCCTCTTGGCCTCCGCCTATGCGTCACCTGGGCAGCGTGTGCATGGGCCACGCGCACAGTGGACGCATGCATGCGCGCTGGCCTAGCGCCTGGCCTGGCTTCCGCGTGGCCTATGCGTGCGCACGTGCCTGGCCGCATGCGCCTGACCCATGTGCACAGTGCCTGGCAGCGCTGACAGCCTATATCTAGGCCATCTATTTAATTTTCAATTCTCTTAAAACCCAACTTCGTTCCACCATTAAAACAAACTCCCAACAAACTAATTCTTCACCTCCGGTCATCCAAGTTCTTGGAGTAGGATTATCATTGGTTCATGATTGTTTTTCCGACCTTAATCTAGTAAGTTCCCTTGTTAATTTTGGTAAATCCCTTTGATTCCCTCTTTGATATCTCTTTTTTGGTGGGCTGTTTTAGCCCCATTTTTGGTCCAATTCCTTTAATACTTGAGGTATGCACTCATGGGGGTGTTGTGATCATCATGTGCTTTTTAATTTTTGACTTCGGGTTTTGAGGCCCACGAGCCCGCTTATGACCCTAATTTTGACTCGGCTATACTTTTAGCAATATGGGTATCATTAGTCTTGTTTTAATGCGTAGATTATGTTTATGATAGTGTGATTGCTTTTTGGGACTTCTCAGAGCGGTTTGGGCTTGGACATCATTGTTCTAGCAGCTTATCGTCAGACAACAGGTAGGTTACAGTTTTCCCCATTCTAGAATTTGCGTATATAGGCAATAACTATACTAATTAGCATCCTTGGGTTGGGCTTATTAGCTTGGCACTCTCAGACCTTGTCCGCTTTTTCTTATCTAACTTATTTTTGCTCCTATGGTTGTAGTATTCATTGTAGTGGTCGGTATTACCCTTGTGGTCCTGTGTGGCCTTGTATTTGACTCTGGACCATAGAAAGTGGGTTACTTGGGAAGTTTCGTGAGTCCCGAACATCAATATTTGATTGTAGAGCTGGTTATATATGTTGTAGCGCGATTGGAGCTTGTGTAGGGCCGATATATTTATTGTGAACCGTTGGGCTGTTGTTGCGTTTGGCATATCATTATCATCAATATAATGAGATTTTCTACATGTTTTACTACTATTTTTGTTGTTGTTGTCCCACTATAAACGGTTTTCTAAAACTTGCATGGCCCCGAGGGCTCATTTTTGGTAAAAATGGTTATGAAATGGTTCGGAAATGATTTTGTTCATCTTTTTGGGTTAAGATAGAGTAATTTGTAACACCCCATACCTTTCAAAACCTATGTGACTAAGTAAATATCGACGAAGGTATTTGAGCTCGAGATTGTGAAGGGGTACTTTGGCCTAGAATTTGAAATGGTCAAATGTATATTAGTGTTAAGTTAAAGTATAAGGATGAGGGTTTTGAAAATGAGATAAAACAAGTGAGGTTCTTGCTCGACTTATCTAAGCTTTTAGGTGACAAGTAGGTACATCACCTACCTACGCTTACGAACCAAGTTCCGAGGGCCGATTACGGGCAGCAACATCATGGATTATTAGACATAATGGTAGCCCAAATGAAGCTTAAAGTTTGCCCATCAAAGCACAACCAAATCTGTCCCAAACAACTACAAAAGGTAGCCACCAATATTGACCACATTTTGACCCAAGAGAAGCCCAAAATCAACCACAAAACATAACCCTTTTGAGGCCCAAGCAAAGGGTAATTTTGGCCCAAGTTTCTTGACCCATTTTGGCCTAAATATACTCGAAAAAGTCGACCAAAAAGGTCCCTTTATACAGAACTTTTGTTGATCAATATTGATCACAAAAAGCTGGAAAAAATTCTCTCTTATCTCCTTTCCTTTGGCAGCCCCTCTCTCCCTTTAGGGTTCTAAGAAGATCAAGATTCATTCCAGCTTAAGGTGAGTTAAACAACTTGTTATCTTGGTATTAATCTACTACATATATCTAGGATATCCTATGGTAATAAAGACATGAACTATGGCAGCCCCTTTCTTAAGATTTAACACATAGAAATTGTGTAACAATTGAGAGATTTCTTCTTCTCTTGTTGGTGTATGTGTAGGGGGTACTTAAGCTTTTCAAGGAATCAATAAAAAGAGGATAAAAACAAACCTTCAAGTGTGGTAAGTACTCTTCCCATAATCATATTTTTGGATTGACGTTCGGATGGACAATTGTTGTTGAATTGTTGTTAAGAACTCACGGGACGGCGATCGGAAGCTGTGGGTTCAATGTGTTGCTATTGTATTTCGGCATGGTGAGTTGTGTAGGGGTTGTTTGATGTGTTTTGTATTATTGGATGCAATAGGTTGGTGTGTGTTTGATGTGTATTGGATAGGGGAGAAAGGTGTGACGATACACCTTTAATTAACGCAAAATACGTAAATCTGCCTGGGAAATGTTTAGCTAATGTTTTTGGAAAGTTGTGTCAGGTTTAAGAGCTAATATTAGCTTCATTATAACCTTGTGTTGTAGATTAACTTAATAAAGGAAAGTCCAAGTTGTGGTAAGAGCAATCTTCGGAAGGAACGAGGTATGTTAAGGCTTCTTTATTCCTTATTCGGCATGAATCTAGAAATAGAACTCTAAATCTCTGAAAGAAGGAATTTGAGTATTCTGTTGTAAGAGAGCTTATTTGGTAACTCAACAAGTCTTAAGGAACTAAGTTATACATTATGGTGATTCAAGTCGCCTTCTTATAAAAATCTGATTCTTTTTGCACGAAACGTAAGTTATCCTTTTATCAAGTTTCTTCCTTGTATTGTGATCTCTAATAAAGCTTTAGAAAGTATAAAAGGAAAGTTAGTAAGTCAAATCCCCATTTATATGTGTTTGGTATGTTGAGCCCAACACCTAGTAAGCCAAGTCTAAAGAAGTTATCTAAATGAACCTTCATAAATAACAAGAATAGGTTTGAAGGCCAATCTAGTAATACACTTATTATGCGTGGTTTGCGTATTAGTGTGCACCGAGGTGCTACTGCCATATTGACGCTATTATATACATAGTGTGCACTGAGATTCTACTTCCATATTGAGGCTATTATATATATAGTGTGTACCGAGGTGCTACTGCCATATTGAGGCCATTATATACATAGTGTGCGTTGAGGCGCTACTGCCATATTGAGGCTATTATATATAGGGTGCGCCGAGGCGCTATTTTTGTTCAGTGTGGGTTATAAAGAGTTAATTGTGGTGTGAATTAATGCATGTGTTGTGTTCTAAAAAGAATAAATGAGAAAAGAGTTTAACGAGTCTTACCAATTACACTTTACAAGTTTCATATTATATCTTGTTCAGATTTACTACTTGCGACTTGCTTTTATGTTTCTACCTTACATGCCAGTATATTATTGTCGTACTGACGTCCCCATTGCCTGGGGGCGCTGCATTCATGCCTGCAGGTCCAGACAGATAACCAGACAGACCTCTTTAGTAGGAGTTGCAGAGTTCAGCCATTTTGGTAAGCTCCATTCTTCCTGAAACTGACGAGTCAGAGGTCTAGCTTATATTTTGACCAGGTTATGTATATGTACAACTTATGGGTAGTCCAGGGACCTGTCCTGGATATGAGATATTTTACTTACTCCTAGAGGCTTGTAGACGTGTATATGTATATCAGTGTTGGGTATGGCCTTGTCGGCCCTGTTATTAGCTATCTACTATGATAATAGCCTAGTCGGCCTTGAGTTGCTTACCTACTATTGATCTTTCAGTGTTTCAAATTGCTATTCTTAGAGACCTTGTCGGTCATGACTCCCATTGTTTGGGGCGTGACATAAATGATGATTTTATTACTGATTTTCATACTGACACTAGACTCGGCTGAGCCATAGTGCTAGACATGATTTTATACTGATTTGAAATGATACAAAACTCGGTCGAGCCGAGCATCAGACTGGTTTTACTACTAGTTTACACTCGATTATGCCCAGGCACCCTTGTTGGGGTTTCTGAGACTTGTTCTACTGATTTAGACATAGATACACTCCGGGCATACATTCCTCTGTCCAAGATATACCCGGGGACTTTTCGTTCTATTGAACCTATTCTTTATCAGTCCTTAGTGTAATGTGTTCTCTCCAGTTCCACTCCTATTCCTACATCTCCAATTCAAACTCACTCTCCTCTAAGTTACCTCCGGGTTTTCCATCTCCTATTCACACCTCACCCACATTAAAACCTACTCCTTACTTATCCTCTTCTCCTCTTATTTCTCCTACTCTTATGGATGTGTTACCTACACTGGATAGCCTGCCCAGATCAACTAGACTATCTGTGGCACCTTCTTATTTATCAGATTTTGTATGTGACTCTGCTTTTTCAGTGATTTCCCCTGATCGGCATACTTTGCCTCTTCATTCTTTTTCTTATTCTTTTCTAAGTATTCATGACAAAGTTATCTTAGATGCAATAGACAAAATCAAAGAACCCGTTTCTTATTAGCAAGCAGCAGCTCATCCTAGATGGAGACTTTCTATGGACAAGGAGATCCAAGGTTTGATTTCCAATTCTACTTGGGAAGTCACCCGTTTACCGGCTGACAAGAATGCTCATCCTTGAAAATGGGTATACAAGGTTAAACTGAAATCAAAATGGTAGTTTAGAGAGGCTAAAGGCACGATTAGTAGTTAAGGGGGATATACATCGTGAAGGAATCAATTTTTAATGACCCAGACTGCCGTGAGTGGGACTCACCCAACCTCCGGGTGAGAGAACCATCAACGACCCTGAATTTAACAATTCTAACAGTTCAAAACCAGTGTGTAAGAAGATAAACTAGCAATTCTATAACAATATCAACTATAATAAATAACCTGTGAAAAATTCCTCCCTAGAACCTGAAAATCATCGTAGCAAAAACACTACCTAAAATCTAGAATACGGGATGCAACCCCTAATGTAAATAAGAAGAGTTCCAGCCCAAAATAAGTGGGCTACAACTAGTGCGAAATAAATCAAGGCAGCTTGATTGAACATCTCACCCTTGATGTCTTGATGTGTTAGGCCTACAGGTGAGGTCGTGCGTCAAACGTCTGAAGATTGACTGTACTCAGAAACAGAAACTCAAGTTCAGAATCAGTACACAACCACCGTGTACTGGTAGGATCATCATCCAGTTCCAAATAAGAAATATATGAACAGTACAATAGCTAAGTAGAAGTATAGGAAACATGTAAACAAGCCAACAAATACCCCTAGACTACAAGTCTCTTCCTCGCTTGTCCCTACATGTACCCCACTCTTATAACCATGATGCACAATCAATACTTATCAATAAATATACCATTTTACGTATCCCAGACACACCCTGGGATCCCCCTAAACAACACCTATGTGTTAAACATGCAACCCGGTCTACACCAAGAACAGACTCACATACCAATAATAATAACCCTGCCTCTCAAGGACCATATGCAATATAACAAATCATAAACACAGCCCGGTCCACTCATGGAACCAAAATCAAATGCACAATGCAAATATGTAAACCCGTACCAGGCGTGGTACCCAAGCCAACCAGTTAGTATCCCGTACTAGGCGTGGTACCCGAGCCAACCTATGTTAGCCCGTACTAGGTGTGGTAACCGACCCAACCAAATGTCAAACAAAATCCACAGTCACAAACAATAAACAATCAATAACACCTACTTCATATAACAAAATTAATAACAGGACCCTTACACATTCCTAAATTATTCCCTAAGCATGCAACTCATACAACACTTAGACAAAAGTACACAAACATACAATGCATACAGAATCAATAACCATCACCTACCTCGAAATATTCCAAGCTCTATTAAACCGGAGCTTTCCCCTTTTCATGATCCCTTTCTTGTTCTTGGTCTAGAAACAAATATACATGAACCATAATCAATTACTGACCCAAAAGTACCTGGATTATACAAAATCCCAATCCCCAGGCTAACCTATAATCATTCCACCCATTCTCGGGCTTTCCCACCATTAATTCACCTAAATTCATCATTTTTACGGATACCTTTAGAGAATTATGGCTAAGTAATCATCACCCATCATCAATAATCAAGATCCAAGAACTCTAGCACGCTAGAATCCCCCTTTTCCCCAGATTCTTCCATTCCTAGGTCATTCCAAACCTTACCCCAAGGCCACCCCTAGCAATTCTAAAGTGTAGGAAAGATAGTACGAAGGCTGGGGAGTAGAAACCTTACCTTTAGGACAAAAAATGGTGTAAAACTGATGGAAATCACCCAAAATCACCCTCTTATTCTCTCAAAATGTCTTTGTTGAAAACTGCCTATTTTGGGGAAGTTTCTACATTAAATCCCATCAGGCTCCGCTATAGCGGTACCGCTGTAGTAGAGTCGACCTCTATGGCGGAGGTTGACCTGCGTTGACTTCTGCTGTAGCGGTATTTTCTATGCTACAACGGAGGTCACTATGGTAGTGTGTCAACCACTGTAGTGGTTGATACGGGACAAAAAGTCATAAAGTCCCTCAAATTTCCCCATTTTACAACACACTTATTTTCCCAACGTCCCAGAATAACCCCTTCATGTCAACCTCGATATCAGGAGTTCTACTTACCCGAATTCAATTCCAAAAGGTCCCCCAGACTCCTTTATGTCTTAGCTAAATGGAAAACTATCTCAAATCAAAACACTTAACCCAATCCTTACTGGATTTTCCTACACCATACCTCGCTCCTAAACTGATCGAGACTAGCCTAGCCTAAAATTTGAAACTCCCAAACCCAGAGTTTTATAACTCTAAAAATTAGCATGAATGATTTACCCATAATGACAGACCCAGTCATTACAACAAATACCAATTTACCCATTTTTCATCCCCGAATAAGAAAACCAAAAATACAGAAAGTAAAGAGCGAAAAGGGTAGTACCTGTATCCTCAAACAAGTGAGGGTACTTGTTCTGCATGTCCTTCTCGGTTTCCCAATTGGCTTCCTCAACCGGACGATACTTCCATTGAACCTTTAACATACTGATCACCTTTGTCCTCAATTTCTGTACATCCCAATCAAGAATCAAAATCGGTTCCTCTTCATAGAGAAGATCCTTATCAAATAACACCTCATCTCACTTGATGATGTAGTCCCCATCCCCATGGTATCTCTTTAGCATGGATACATAGGATACTGGGTGGACACCCGACAAACTGGGTGGCAGTGCTAATCTATAAGCCACTGGCCCCACGATCTCAAGAACTTCAAACGGTCTGATGAACTGAGGGTTGAACTTTCCGTTCTTGCCAAAACACATAACTCCCTTCATTGGTGACACTTTAAATAGCACTTGTTCACAAACCTGGAAATTCATGTCCCTTACTTTGCGATCCGCATATTCTTTCTACCTGCTTTGGGCCGCTAGTAACTTGGTCTAAATGCCTCTTACCTTTTCTTGTGCTTCCCTTACCAAGTCCACGCCGAAAGGTTTTACATAGCCTTCCTCAAAACACCCTATAGGTGATCTACAACCCCTCCCATATAGGGCCTCGAATGGTGCCATGTTGATACTGGAGTGGTAGCTGTTATTTTACGAGAACTCGCACAATGGTAGAAAATGGTCCCAATGACCCCCAAAGTCAGTTACACATGATCTCAGCCTGTCCTCCAATACCTGAATCATCCTCTCCGACTGACCATCAGTCTGAGGATATAAGGTTGTACTAAAAGTGAGTTGTGCACCCTATTCTTCATGTAACTTAACCCTAAACATAGAGGTAAACTGCGTACCCTTGTATGAAATGATGGACAATGGTACCCCATGCAATCTTTCACATAAATCTTAGCCAATCGCTGAGAATTGTAATCCACCCTGACCAAAATGAAATGATCTTACTTGGTCAGCCTGTCGATAATGACCCAAATAGATATATACTTTCCCAAAGTTTTGGGAAGACCCACCACGAAGTCCATGGCTATCCTTTCCCAGTTCAACTCTGGAATGGGCATCCTCTGTAGTAGTCCTGCAGGTATTTGGTGCTCATATTTTACCTGCTAGAAATTTTGACATTTGGACACAAACTCAGCTATGTCCCTTTTACTCCCGGACCACCAGTAAAACTACCTCAAATCCATGTACATCTTGGTTACATCCGGATGAATCGAATATCGTGAGCCATGAGCCTCTGCCAATACTTTCTGAATGATTTCAGCAACTCGAGGAACACAAATCCTTCCTTTCAAATTTAACATGCCACCGTAATCTAAGTGGTGCCCCTGGACTCTCTAGACATTACCTTGCTCCGAAGCCTGCTTGACTGCAAATCCTGAAATTGTTTGGTCCTTATCTCTTTTATGAATATGGATTTGACCTCAATACCAGCCAATACTCCATCCTTTTTTGAGGTACCCTAGTGCATGAACCTAGATTCCAAGGCCTGAATATCCCTTGCCAGTGGTTTCTTGGACACCCCCAAACAAGCCAAACTGCCCAAGCTAACTGCCTTCTGGCTCAATGCGTCTACCACCACATTAGCCTTACCCGGATGGTAATGAATGGTCACATCATAGTCCTATAAAAACTCCATCCACCTTCTCTGCCTCAGATTCAAGTCCTTCTGAGTGAAAACATGCTGCAAACTACGATGATCAGTGAACACCTCACACTTGACACCATAGAGATAGTGTCTCCAAATCTTGAGTGCAAACACCACCGCTGCCAACTCTAAATCGTGGGTTGGGTAATTCCTCTCATGAACTTTTAGTTGCCTGGATGCATAGGCTATCACATTCCTATCCTGCATTAACACAACACCCAAACCCGGATATGAAGCATCACAATAAACAATAAAGTCTTCACCTTCAACCGGCAAAGACAAAAAAAGAGTCGTGGTCAGAAGTGTCTTGATCTTTTGGAAGCTCTCCTCGCACTTGTCGAACCACACAAATGGTACCTCTTTTTGATTCAGCCTTGTCAAGTGAGTATCAATAGATCCAAAGTCCTTGAAAAACCTATGATAGTAGCCTGCGAGCCCAAGAAAACTCCTTACTTCGGTCACAGAGCTAGGCCGGACCAACCTCTTGATTGCCTCAATCTTCTGGGGATCCACCATCACCCCCTTTTCTAACACCATATTCCCTAAGAATGCGACCGAAACCAACCAAAATTCACACTTGGAGAACTTTGCATAAAGTTTCTGGCGCCTCAACAATTCCAACACAATACGGAGATGTTTGGCATGCTCCTCCCTACTCTTAAAATAGATCAAAATATCGTCAATAAAAATGATGACGAACAAATACAAATAAGCTTTAAACAACCCATTCATCAAAATCATGAATATTTCCGGTGCATTAGTCAACCCAAATGACATCACTAAGAACTCGTAATGCCCATATTGAGTTTGAAAAGCAGTCTTAGGAATATCCTCGGGACTAATCTTCAACTGATGATACCCTGATCTCAAGTTAATTTTTTAGCAGACAGATGTACTCTGTAACTGGTCAAACAAATCATCTATATGGGGTAAAAGGTACTTATTCTTGATGGTTACCTTATTCAACTGCCTGTAATCTATGCGCATTCGCACACTACTATCCTTTTTCTTCACAAACAAGACTGGAGCACCTTAAGGCAAAGCACTGGGATGGATGAATCACTTATCTAGGAGTTCCTGAAGCTAAGTCTTAAGTTCCCTTAACTCTGCCAGAGTCATACGATATGGAGGAAATGAAATTGGGCGAGTTCCTGGCTCCAAGTCAATACAAAAATCGTTATCCATGTCCGGAGGCATACCAGACAAATCCGCTAGGAACACCTCTCAAAACACTGAAACAACTGGAACAGACTCAATATATGGGGACTCCACACTGTCATCCTGGAGATAAGCCAAAAAGGCTATACACCCTCTCCCCACTAGCTTCCTAGCCCGAAACTATGATATTATCTTGGCCGGCTTAGGCGTGTACACACCTTCCAACTCTAGCATATCCTTACTCAGAATTTTTAGAGCCACAATCTTGGTGTTACAATTCAACACAGTATGATAAGGGGATAACCAGGTCAGGCCAAAATGACATCGAAGTCTAGCATATCCAGAATTACCAGGTTTACCCAAGTATGCAACCCCACAAATACGACAGAACAATTACGTTAGACATGAGTCATAATCATGGACTCTCAAACCGAAGTGAAAACATGGATAGGAGAATTAAGGATATCACAAATCAAATCCAGAAACAAAGCAAAATTAACAGACACATATCAATATGTGGGATATGGGTCAAAAATCACCAAAGCCATCCTATCACAGACTAGAACGGTACCTGTGATCACCGCATCTGATGCCTCAGCCTCGGACCTTCCTGGAAAAGCATATCACTAAGCCCGGTCATCAATCTGAGCTATTTCCTTGGCTAGCTGCGCTACACCCCTGCCTGCACCACCGTTCCCTCTGTCTCCCCGGCCTCCCTGAAAGTTACTTCGCCCACCCTATGGACGACATCTAGCATAACCACCTCGACCTGCCAAAACCACGGTCTTAGATTGCTGCTGGACCTTAATACCAGTCTACCTATGAGGGAACTCCCTCTTAAAGTGGCCGAGATAACCACAATGGAAACAACCACGATCAATTGTAGGCCTACTGGAAGATGTGTAAGAAGATCCTTGGCCTCTAGGAGATGAAAACTGTTGATTATCTCCTGGACGACCACCTATAGCAGCTGGAAGAGCTGACTAAATAGGACGGGCTTAGTATACCTGCTTATAATGGCCCCTGGAGTATGATGCACTGAAGTTTCCATCATTCTGAGGCTTCCTGGCTAAAACTTTAGCCTGCCCCATTTGCTTGACCCCTTCTAACTTCTTAGCATAATACGTTCCCTCATTGAAGCCCTTCCCTGCTGAAGTCATGTGCACAGATAATACTTGCAAATTGGTGTTCAAGCCCTTCACAAACAGTCAGATCCTCTCCTTCTCAAACCCCAACAACTGAAACCAAAACAAGACAAGGCAAGAAACTTTGCCTCATACGCAGAGACCGACATGCTACCCTGTTCCAAATTCAAGAACTCATCATTTTTCCTATCCCTCAAAGTATATGATACATACTACTCCAAGAGGAGAGCATGAAACTCCTCCTAAGTCAATAGAGGCAAGGTCAATGGTCGACATTACACCCGAGACCTCGACCATTTTTTAGCATCACCCTGCAGCTGAAGTATGACGAACTCAACCCCATGATGTCGCATGATACCCAACTTGTGTAACCTTTCATATCAATCCAAGATGAACTCATAAGCATCTTCCTTATCAGTACACTAAAATGAAGGAGGTTTCAGTTTGAGGAAGTTATTCAACATCTCATGTTCATTCCCTGTCATTATCAGGCTTAGCATTGTCCTGAAGAAGTCACCAGTGCCTGAAGCTACATCCATCCTAGGAGCCATAGTAACTGGTGGTTGAGTGCCCAGAGCCTGATCTTCAACACCTACGGGGGTGGCTCCAGCACCAACCAAACCACTCAGGAAGTTCCAAACCTTCTAAAATGTTGTTAGTGTCGTAGGGGGAAGGCTTGCACTCCAGTCAGTATTTCCTCCTCCTGCGCCCCTCCATCCTCAACAACAACTTCCACTTCTTTGACAACCTATTCCTGAGGTGAGGGAGGGGTTGCTTCTCGCTATCCTACTGCTGCTTGAGTAACACCGTACCAGGTATGGTACCCAAGACAACCAGTTAGTATCCCATACCAGGCGTGGTACCCGATCCAACCGTTGTTATACCATACCAGGTGTGGTACCCGAGCTAACCGAATCTCACACAAAATCCACAGTCACAAACAATCAACAATCAACTTTGTAAGCCAACAAGTAATAACACCTAGTTCATTTCACAAGATTAATAATAGGACCCTTAGACATTCCTAAACGATTCCCCAAGCATGAAACTCATAAAACACTTAGACAAAAGTACACAAACATACAATGCATACAGGAATCAATAACCAACACCTACCTCGAAATATTCAAAGCTCTATTGAACCAGAGCTTTCCCATTTTCAGGATCCCTTGCTTGTTCTTGGTCTAGAAGTAAATATGCATGAACCATAATCAATTTGTCACGCCCCAAACTTGGGGGAGGCACGACTGGCACTCGATACCTTATTCGACCGATTTAGCCACTGAAATATACTAACTGACTCAATTGTGGGCCCATAGGATCGGGCATCATAACATCTAAAATACTAAGCCTAGACCATTAAGGCCATAACCTGAAAGACAGCAAGTCATATAGACGCAGGTAGACAAGCCAAAAAAATAATAAAGTACTGGCTGGCCAATGAGGCTGCAACAGAAAATATACATACATACCTACATATACATGCCAGCCTAAGGGACTGGTGACTGGAAGCTACTGAAAGAAACCCAGAATACTGTGTCCACAATAGCCTCTAAGAGTTTCATAGGCACTGGTTGGGACAAGGCCCCGACTATACCCCAAAGTGTATAACAAAAGTAAACATTTTATAAAAGCTCCAGGAAGAGGTGGAGCTTACCAACTCACCGCTGAACCCCGAATCCTAGTAGAGGGGTTAATCAGAAACCCTACCGGGACTTGCACGCATGAAAAACTGCTGCAAAAGGAGTAATAGAGATACCACCTGAAACTGAAACTCTGATAACCTCCATGGCCGACATATGATCTTATAAGAATCAAATATGCATGGTATGCTCTCATAATCGTATGTCGTGAATACATATATATAAATTCAAATGCATGTCATACACAACCAAGTGCTAGCAATGTGGTGTCTTCCGGTAGCTAACCGAGATCATATCTTCCAACTCGTGGCCATCTGTATCTCATACATATAAATATAGGCAATAGGCCCCACACCCCCCGATTATAGCTCAAGAGTCCGATGCATAGCATGTCATGTCATGGATTCGTAATGCACATTCGTCATCCTAAATATGTTGCCAATCTTGGCCTGCTGTTACTCTTTATTCTCATAATCTCGTAATCACTTTTGTGTAACACGTATATGCCTTGTAGAACCTTATGTGCTATTAGAGTAGATTTGAACACTTAACTCGACTTTAGAAAGGTAACCTAAACTTGAGGATGTTTATAAGGAGCATAAGGGACATCACTTAGTTTATATATATGTTTCCCTAATAGTTTGTAAAAGAAAGTGTTTCAAGAACCATGTCCTTTAAACTTACAAGTTATACTTGAGAGTTTTGGAAATCGATGAATTATTTTAATGTTTTCTGAAAATCATTTTAGCAAGGAAGGAGGTCTGGTTGCAAATTCTTAATGTTCCTTTGCAATCATTTTAAATCACAACACCCAAAGAAGAACAAGAACTCCTACATATAGACATATAGTTAAGGAAGCCGACAAAATGACATATAGATGTTGAATATCCTAATAACAGAACGAGTGGGATATCATAATAATAATAACACGAAAATACTTCAGCTGTTATAACAATGCCTTTCACAGAAGGTCTAGAAAAATATCGTATTTGACGATTTAGGAATTTTCTAAAGTTCTTGCTCAAAGGAAGGACAACGCTTAGCCTTAACATACTATGGACTATAAAGGAGCATACAAGAAGAAGAATGAATTTAACAAGCCTTTCAATTGAATCTCAAAGGTGTTTATATGAAGCTCGATCAACTAACCGTACATAATAACAACGAAAATCAACAATACCGCGAGAATGAACCACAGTCAATCAGTAAGGCGTTAAAGTTGTTAATACGACCAGCCCACTTTAACTCAATAATCTGCATCACAATTCCTACTATACCCACATTTAATAATAACAACAAGAACCTATCAAGGCCTCACAAGAGCGGTGAGATCCCGAGACAATCTAACAAGATGTATTTCACGTTGTTCAATCTGATAATTGTCATACGCGACTCCGAGAAGAAGCACACCAACCCACCAGTTCCTCCAAAACTTTAACACCACCAATAGACAAAAATAATCACCCAACCAAATGAGAAAAAGGGTCGTCCAGAGCCACGGTATCCAAAACACCGCTTCTTGGCTTGACAGTCTATAAAAATGATCCTAGAATGTGAAATTACGAGGGAGGGTCATAGAAAGAAGATTACCATGCTAAAAGCTTCAAATCCAAAACTAAACAAGTTCTTAGAAGGACCCACCACCGTTACTATATCAAAACCATGTCAAAACATAATTTTATGATAATTTCTGCCCTACCCGGTTCTGCCCGTACAGTCTGTGGTAAAATGGTCATAACCTTTTAATCTGATGTCATATGGATAAACGGTTTGATGTTCTAGAAACTAGAAGGAAATACCTTTAATTTGATATATAATAGGCCCTCTAGCTCTTTATATAATAGGAGATATACTAGCCCCAAATCAGTCCATCAACAAGATTACATAAGTAGTAACTACTTCCCCACTCGATATGGAGTCGATACGATCGAATACGAGTTCATTACGAGGAAAAGCGGTATAAGAGGAATACAATAATAGAATGATTCTAAAGCTCTACAAATAGTTTCGCAAAAGCACGATAAATTTATAACTGCCAAAATCAAGGAGTCGTGCCAAGGAAAAAAAGAAGAAGCATTTACATACCTATTAATCCACCTCCAAAACCATTACCATTCGAGACTGCACATGACCAAAAACCATGAAACTATCGGAACTTTTCTGCAATTCAGCTCAGTCAAAATACTCTACTACGTTCCAGGGATTTTCCCCTTGATCCAAGTAGCGTGCATATAGATATAGGTATACATCAATTGATTTGTATGTCTTACCCTTGATGAGAAAAGGAAGGAATAAAATGCAAAGTAGAAACCAGTAGCAGCTTCATATATATCAAAGTAATGGTGTTAGTTCCTTAAAATTAAAGCGGATACATTGATTCTTTTTATCTTCAGGAAACAAGTGCACTCATGGAGTTAAATAGGTCACATGGGGGCGGTGGAAAATTTTCACTAAAGACAAGAGCTTGGTCTTGGATAATACATTAATTAATGAGTCAACAAGTATGTATATATATATATATACTAACTACTGTAATGTGGAAGGCAACATGATTGAATAGATAATCACTAAGTGATACTCATCCAAAAATGTTTTTATCCCATTATATATATAATCGGGTATTGCATAGATTGATGATAAAATATATATAACTTTTTGAATATATCACAATTACTAGAAAATTATTTTGAATAAGGCCTACCCCTTATAATAATATTTTTTCAACATAACATGACTTACTATCTTCGCTAAAATATTAATAAATTATGAAAGATCTTATAAAATAGTATAAACAAATATATTGTAGCTAAATATTTATCATAACTACTTAAGAATTTTTTTTGGAAGGCAATAAAAAAACACATTCTTTCCAAACTCTAATTTAAATTAGATACTCTCGAACACGCGTGGTTCTAATAAAACTCTCAGATTTATGCTCATAAACCCTCGATGCGAGACAGTGGACAACCATAAATACCTGGAGTGTTACATCCTTCCCCCCTTAGGAACATTCGTCCTAGAATGAAAATATGTCTGTAGGGCTAAGGCTAGAAACTCTTTCAAAATTTTGGTAGTGTTCCCTCTATTTATGGGACTAATCCCAAATCTGAAACTCAGATAAAACCAATCTATGTGTCTCACGGGATGATACAAAATATATCAACAAGGACATAATTGACAAGATATCACTAATTATCATACAACACACGTTGCAATTTAAGAGAGTAACTTACCCTTACCTTCCTAATCAAGTAGGTGTGCATAAAATAGTATATGACATAAAGCAATTCTGTCACGTAAAATTCATGACATTCAAGTAACTGAGCATGTAAGGGCAGTTAATCATAAAATTTAACAAAAAGTTCTTATCTTTTGAACATCCCTATCCTTAAGTGTATTATGAATGTACGGTTGAACTGTAAGAACATGAAATTTTTATGTGTAAATTAACTGTGGATTATACAATATTGTGCGTACCAGTGACCTCTAAAGCAGGTAGTAAGCAAATAAATAGATTATAATCTGAACTTATTGGCCAATCTCATAAGAAAGGAAGATGCATAATTATTTTAACTAAAGTCTTAAGTTGTAAAAGCTTAGAACATATGACTACTCAATTATAACATATAAGCTCTATAACACTTAACCGATAATTTATACGTTCATAGCTTCCACAAAACTAAACATTAAACCCCTAAATGCTAGTTCTCTGCCTTATATACATATGATATGTGAGGCATATAACATTCAAATATATATGTTTTGAGGAATATTACACGCAACCAAGTAACCCCAAAAAAACATATTTCTCATAATGCCAGAGCAAACATTGTTCTTAACATGCAATCAATGGATCCTTGATGCATGAGCACACACATCTGAATAAATACTCTTACGAGATAAATAACAGTTAGACAACTATTACAGGAAGCGCTTAGCATATGAGCTAATATTTTTATTGGAATGCCTTTCAAATAAACACTTTCTTGGGGAGAGCGCACAACATATGAACAATTGTTAAGTCAACAAGAATATTATAGGCATACAATCTGTAGTACAATAGCGTCTAAGTAAATGTCCTTAAGGGACGTAGGGCATGCAATTATTGAGTTAAAAAGACCAGTGTCCTAAAAGCATATATAATATACTCTCATAATATATATACTTACATCTAATAATAATTAATCATACATTATACAATTGATTAAACATAAAATCTCAAATCACAGGAACTTTAGAAAATGCATAACACTCAAATAATGACCTATGAAGCCTGTGATATATTAACATGTGATTAGTAACATGTGAGTGTATAGTCTCTAACACATATGTACGTAATCATGTGGTCACGTGTTTTAGAAAAAAAATGTCAGCAAGAAATCCACGAGCATGTAACATACGAGTCTCTTTACTTTAAAACACCTAACACATAAACAAGCCCTTCTCAAAGCATATAACTTATTAACATGAATTCATTTGGCACATAATCTATAAACAAGTAATCTAAAATACGGATAACATATAACCAATTAACTACTGATGCACGTAAGAAAGTCCTTCTCAATAATTGAGTTAACCCATGTAGGACACTAACTTAGTTTTGACAAACCCACAATCAGATTCTTAACCAATAAAAAAAATCTTTAATAAGTAACAAGTAAACCTCGACAAGCTAGCAAATAGAGTTATTCCCAAATAATTTCAGATAGGACCCATACTATAACTTATTATCCTCGAATATGCACATATACTTACATATTATTGACAGTTCTCTCTAATTGTCCTATCACCCCAATTACATTACTACCTTACGAATTTGCCTCTTAAGGAGTTTAACTATCCTCGGAATTAAATAAGGTACTATATGAGTAAACGACAACTTAGTCATGATTTATAATCTATAACATACCTAACATGTAGGTCGATAGATAAATAGAACATAAGCATTTCTTGTATAGATCTCATAACATGCAAGTAATTGATCTAATGTGATATATTTGGTGTGAACAAATAACTTACAATGCAAATATATTAAAACAAATGATCTCCATCAATGAAAAGACAAATAACATATAACTAGCAACCTTAGAAATAAGCGACAAGTAATAGTGAAGCTTATAAGGAAGGTAACACACACAATCCTATAAAAAGGTAAACTATAAAAGATGCACATACAAACTTATATTAACATAATTTAGTTCGTAATTAGTACCTTTGTAAATCGTGCAATAGTTTTTATGGCTCTTAGAAATGTCATATCCAAACTAAGAACTCATACAAGGACTCAGATAAGTCACTATCCAGACGGTTAATCAAAGGCGCACAATCATAGAGGACATCCATGTGCCTAGAAGTCGTAGACTAGAAAGTGCGTTCTTCGTAAAAACTAGCATTTCCCCTTTTAGCCTAATCCAAGGTGTCCTTTAAGAGATAGATTGCGTACGACATTTACGCAGAGGGTGAATCAGAATTAACTTCCTATAACTTATATCTATCTCACGATCTACTGGCTGGCCGATGAGGCCGCAGGAGAAAATATACATACATACCTACATATACATGCCAGCCTAAGGGACTGGAGACTGGAAGCTATATAAAGAAACCTAGAATACTGTGTCCACAATAGCCTTGAAAGAGTTTTATAAGAACTGGTCGGGACAAGGCCCCGAGTATACCCCAAACTGTATAACAAAAGTAAATATTCTATAAAAGCTCCAGGAAGAAGTAGAGCTTACCAACTCACCGCTGAACCTCGAATCCTCATAGAGGGGTTAATCAGAATCCCTACCTGGACCTGCACGCACGAAACAAAACTACAGCGTCCCCAGGCAATGGGACGTCAGTACGAATAAAAATGTACTGGTAGGTAAGGTGGAACGTAGAATCATAAAGAGCTGATGTATAAAGGGTAATAGAGATACCACCTGAAATTGAAACTCTGATAGCCTCCATGGCCGACATCTGATCTTATAGGAATCAAATATGCATGGTATGCTCGCGTAATCGTATGTAGTGAATACATATATATAGATGCAAATGCATGTAGTACACAACTATATGCTAGAAATGGTGGTGTCTTTCGGTACCTAACTGGGATCATATCTGCCAACTCGTTGCCATATGTATCTCATACATATAAATATAGGAAATAGGCCCCATACCTCCCGATTATAGCTCGAGAGTCTGATGCATAGCATATCATGTCATGGATTCGTAATGCATGTATGTTATCATAATTATGTTGCCAATCTAGGCCTGCTGGTAATCTTTATTCTCATAATCTCATAATCACTTTTGTGTAACACATAAATGTGTCACAACCCATCCCGTCGTGAGTGGCACCCACCCAACCCCCGGATGAGCAAACCAATAGAGTTCAACCCTTAGCCTAGACTAGCAGCCTAAAACCAACAACAGAAAGATAACTAGCAATCAAAATAAGCAAAATCTATAGCATAATCATTAACCTGCGGAAAATCTCACCTAGGAACTGAAAGACATTGTACCAAACATCAATACCAATATCTAGAAGATGGGTATGCAACCCCAAAAGAAAATAGGAAGTAGTTTTAAGTCTGAAACAAGTGGACTGAAACTCTAAAGTAACCCAAGGTAGCTCGAATCAAGCAGCTCACCCTTGCAAGTCAGAAGTCGTCGGCACTAAAGATGATGTCGCATCTCAGCCGCCGGAATATTTCCTGTACTCACCAAAAGACAAGAAAGTGCAGCATCAGTACACCCTACTGTGTACTGGTAGGATCATCAGTCAGTTTTCAAGTAAAGAGCATATATAACAGTAGAACATATTCAAGTAAATATATGGAAAACATGCAACAAGTCTTTAGGTCCTAGACTACAAGTCTCTACCTACCTTGTCCCAGCATGAAATCCATCTCTTTGAGTTCTATACCACGAACGTGAGACATTAACTATACCTTTTCATCAACCCCGGACCCACCCTAGAATCCCCTCGAGACACATACCAAAAGTAATGATTCAACCGGCATAAACCAAGACCAACACAACAGTTATACAAAGTTCTCGGCCACTCAAGGACCACCAATAATAGAACCTTTAAATAGACAACTCAGTCCACTCATGGAACCAATATCAAGTATCACATTTAGTAAACCAACCCAGTCCACACACGGAACCAATATCAGCCAATGCAATACAATAATCAATGAAACAATGCAAGATGCAATAAAGTAAACCCGTACCAGCCGTGGTACCCGTGCCAACCAAGTGTTATACTTGTACCAGGCGTGGTACCCATTCCAATCATTTATTATACTCGTACCAGGTCTGGTACCCGTGCCAACCAAATGTCAACACCACAGTCAATATATGAACAACACAACTTGTAAAACCAACAAGTAAAGACCATTGAATCACAGAGTGTAAATAGGAACCTAGACATTCCACACAACTTTCCTAAGTGATGTAATGCATACAATCACTTATACATGAGTACATGAATATACACATTAACAGAAAATCATAAGCCATCACCTACCTCGAAATGTTCCAAGCTCTATTCGACCAGAGCTTTCCCGTGTTCTGGATTCCTTGCCCGTTCTTGGTCTAAAAATAGCACACAGTACATATAATTAACACACAAGGCTTGTACATTACCTGGATTATACCAAATCCCCAAACCCCAGGCCTCCCATGATCATCCCACCCTTTTCCCAGGCTTTTCCACCGTTAATTCTCCTAGTTCTATCATTTTTTACGGATAAATCAGGGAATTAAACAACCTATGATCATAATAATGTACTTTAATCCATACCCAAGAACACACATGCTTGAAATCCCCTCCCTTCCCCGAATTCCACCATCCCTAGGTTATTCTAACCTTTCCCCAAATTCCCTCCTAGCAATTCTACCGTATAGGAAATGTAATACAAATATTGGGGAATGAAAACCTTACTTTAGGGAAGAATTTTGACGAAAAAAGGAAGAAAAACGCCTCGAATCGCCTAACCCTTCTCCCAAAATGAAATTTTGAAAAACTGAATGTTTTGGAAGTTATTTCTGCATTAAAATCCCATCGGCCCACTGTAGGGATCCCCGCTATAGCGATCCCCGCTCCACTATAGAGGTCCCACTATAGCGGTAGCATACATCTATAGCGGTCCTAAGTAGGTTGATCGCCCTTTGACCGCCGCTATAGCAGTAATTTCCACCGCTATAGTGGTGGTATCTATCGCGCACGATTGCACCCGTCACAGACAGAATGTCTAGAAATTTCCCAGTTTTGGAAATTTCACAACACACTTCCTTTCCCTGACAACCCAAAACCACCCCTTCACATCAAACGCGATTCCAGGAGTTCTACTTACCCAAATACGATTCTGAAAAGTCCTCCAAACTCCTTTATGTCTTGGCTACGTGGAAAAATAGCTCAATCCAAGACACCTAAACCCATATTTACCCGGATTTCCCTAGACTCTACCTCGCTCTAAAACCGGTTGAGGCTAGCCTAGCCTAGAATTTCAAAGTCCTAAACCCGGAGTTTTCTAACTCTAAAACATGGCACGATTGGACTACCCATAACGACGGGCCCGATCATTACAACAGATACCAATTTTTCCATCGTTCATCCCCAAATGATCAAACCCAAAATTACAGAAATAAAAGGAAGGAAGTGTAGTACCTGAATCCTCAAACAATTAAGGGTACTTGTCCCGCATGTCCTTCTCGGTTGCCCAAGTGGCTTCCTCTACCAGATGATGCTTCCACTGAACCTTCACCATATAAATCACATTTGTCCTCAACCTCCGTACATCCAGAGCAAGAATCAAAACCAGTTCTTCCTCATAACGAAGATCCTTATGAAAAGTACTTCATCCCACTTGATGATGTAATCCCCATACCCATGGTATCACTTGAGCATAGATACATGGAATACGGGATGGACGCCCGACAAACTAGGTGGCAGTGCTAACTTGTAAGCCGCTAGCCCCATAATCTCGAGAACTTCAAACGGGCCGATGAACCGAGGTCTAAGATTGTCATTCTTACCAAACTTCATAACCCATTTCATTGGTGACACTTTCAACAACACTTGTTCACCAACCTGAAAGTCCATGTCCTGGACCTTGCGGTCTTCATACTCCTTCTGTATGCTTTGAGCAGCCAGCAACTTGGTTTGTATGCCCCTAACCTTTTCCTGTGCTTCCTTCACTAAATCTACTCCCATAGGCTTTACATCACCTTCTTCAAACCACCCAACCGGTGATCTGCAGTTCCTTCTATACAGTGCCTCAAATTGTGCCATGTCAATACTGGAGTGGTAGCTATTGTTGTACGAGAATTCGCGCAACGGTAAAAACTGGTCCGAATGACGCTCGAATTCCATTACACATGATCTCAGCATGTCCTCCAATACCTAAATCGTCCTCTCTGACTGATCATTAGTCTGAGGATGGAAGGTTGTGCTAAAGGTGAGTTGTGTACCCAACTCTTCATGTAATTTGCCCCAGAACATAAAAGTAAACTGCGTACCCCTGTCTGAAATGATGGACATTGGTACCCCATGCAGTCTCACAATCTCCTTCACGTAAATCTTAGCCAATTGCTGCAAATTGTAATCTACCCTGACTGGAATGAAATGAGCAGACTTGGTCAGCATGTCAACAATCACCCAAATTAAGTCATACTTCCCCAAAGTCTTGGGAAGACCCACCATGAAATTCATGGCTATCCTTTCCCACTTCCACTCTGGAATTGGCATTCTCTGAAGTAGTTCTGCAGATCTTTGATGTTCATATTTTACCTGCTAGCAGTTCATACATTTGGACACAAAATCCAATATGTCCCTTTTCATCCCGGGCAACTAGTAACGTTGCCTCAAGTTCCTGTACATTTTGGTCACACCAAAATGAATTGAGTACCGTGAACCATGATCTTCTGCTAAGATTTTATATATCATATCATCCACCCGAGAAACACAAATCCTCTCCCTGAAATGCAACACTCCACCAGAGTCTAACATGACGTCTCTGGACTCCGCGGATATTACCTTACCTCGCAACTTACCTAGTTTTGGATCCTGAAACTATTTTGCCTTTGTTTCCTCTATGAAGGTGGCCTTGACCTCAATGCTGGCCAACAACCCACTTTGATCTGAAATGCCCAAGTGCATGAACTAAGCCTCCAAAGACTAAATCTCCTTAGCCAAAGGTCGTTTTGACACCCCCAAACAAGCCAAGCTACCCATGCTAACAGTTTTCTGGCTCAATGCGTCTGCCACCACAATAGCCTTACCCGGATGGTACTGAATTGTCACATCATAATCCTTCAATAACTCCATCCACCTCCTCTGCCTAAGATTCAAATGCTTCTGAGTGAAAACGTGCTGCAAACTGTGATGATCTGTGAATACCTCATACTTGACACCATAAAGGTAGTGTCTCCAGATTTTAAATGCAAAAACCACCGCTGCCAACTCTAAATCGTGAGTCGGGTAATTCATCTTATGCACCTTCAACTACATGTATGCATAGGCTATCACATTTCTATCCTACATCAACACAACACCCAAACCAGAATGTGAAGCATCACAGTAAACAACAAAGTCTTTACCTTCAATCGGCAAGGATATAATAGGGGTTGTGGTCAAAAGTGTCTTAAGATTTTGGAAGCTCTCCTCGCACTTGTCGGACCACACGAACGGTACCTCCTTCTGTGTTAGCCTGTTCAGGTGAGTAGAAATAGAAGCAAAATTCTTAAAAAACCTCTTGTAGTACCCCGCGAGCCCAACAAAACTCCTACCTCAGTCATTGAGCTCGGCCGAACCTAACTCTTGACTGCCTCAATTTCTAGGGATCCACCATCACCCCTTTTTCTGACACTACATGCCCCAAAAATGCCACAGAAGTCAACCCAAACTCGCACTTAGTGAATTTTGCATAAATCTTTTGGTGCCTCAACATATCCAGCACAATACGAAGATGATTAGCATGCTCCTCCCTACTCTTAGAGTAGATCAAGATGTCATCTATGAACACGATAATGAAATATCCAAGTAAGACTTAAACACCCCATTCATCAAACTCATGAATGTTGTCAGTGTATTAGTCAAACCAAACGACATTACTAGGAACTCGTAATGCCCATATCGAGTCTGAAAAGTAGTTTTCAGAATGTCCTCAGGTCTAATCTTTAACTGATGGTACCCCGACCTCAAGTCATTTTTTTAGAACACTGATGCACCTTGAAGCTGGTCAAATAAATCATATCTACGGGGTAGCGGGTACTTATTCCAGATGGTCACCTTGTTCAACTGCCTATAGTCTATGCACATCCGCATACTACCATCCTTCTTCTTTATAAATAAGACAGGAGCACCCCAAGGTGAAGCACTGGTACGTATAAATCCCTTATCTAAGAGTTCCTATAGTTGAGTCTTAAGTTCCCTTAACTCTGCCAGAGCCATACGATAAAGAGGAATGGAAATGGGATGAGTGCCTGGCTCGCAATCAATAAAAAAATCTATGTCTCTGTCAGGAGGCATACCAGGCAAGTCCGCTGGAAACACCTCTAAAAATTCAGGAACTAACTCAATAGGAGGAGACTCCACACTATCATCCTAGAGATGAGCCAAGAAGGCTAGACACCCCCTCACCACTAGCTTCCTAGCTCGAATGAACGATATTATCTTAACTTGCTTAGGCCTGTACACACCTTCTCACTCTAGTCTATCCTTACCCGGAATCTCTAGAGCAACAGTCTTGGCATTACAGTTCAACACAGCATGATAGAGAGATAGCCAGGTCATACCCAAGATAATATCAAAATCAGCCATATCAAAAATTACCAAGTCTACCAAAGTATGTAACCCCACAAAAATAACAAAATAGTCACGATATACATGAGTCACAACCACAGACTCTCCAACTGGGGTAGAAACATAGATGGGGGAATCAAGGATATCACAAATCAAACCCAGGCCCAAAGCAAAACTCACATACACATAAGAATATGTAGAACTTGGATCAAATAATACCAAAGCCATTTTATCACAGACAAGAATAGTACATGTGATAACCGTATCTGAGGCTTCTGCCTCATTCCTCCCTGGAAAAACATAGCAATGAGCCTGATCATTAATTCGGGCAACTTCCCGGGATGGGTGTGCTGCACCCTTGCCTGCGCCGCCATTCCCACGGTCTCCCTGGCCTCCCTGAAAATTACCTACCCACCCTGTGGATGACTCCTAGCATTACCGCCTCTGCCGGTCGAAACCACTGCTCTAGTCTATTGCTGACCCTGATTACTTGTCTTCCTATGTGGACACTCCCTCTTAAAGTGGCCTAGCTCACCACAATGGAAGCAACCACGATCAAGAGTAGGTCTGCTAGCTGATGTATAGGACGCTCCTTGGCCTCTAGGAGCTGAAGACTCAGCTCACTGACGACCACTTGCAGTAGCTGGCAGAGCTGACTGAATAGGACGGACCGAATAAGCCTGCTGATGCTGGACCCTGGAGTATGAAACACCATAGTTTCCCTCATTCCGGGGCTTCTTGGCTAAAGCCTTAGCCTGCCCCGCTTGTCTAACTCCCTAAATCTTCTCCACATAATCCACCACATCATTAAAACCATTTTTACTAAAGAAGTCATATGCACCGACAATACTTAAAGATCACTATTCAGACCCCTGACAAACAATTGAATCCATTCCTTCTCGGAACCCAACATCTATGTAGCAAAATGAGACAATGCATGGAACTTAGCCTCATAAGTTGAGACCGACATGCTACCCTGCTCCAAGTTCAGAAACTCATCCTTCTTTCGGTCCCTCAAAGTACATGGAACGTACTTTTCTAGAAACAATACGTGGAACTGCTCCTAAGTCAGTGAAGGCAGAATAGAAGACCGACACTCAACATGAGACCTCCACCACTGCTTGGCATCACCCTGCAGCTAAAAACTGACAAACTCCACCCCATGATGACGTACAATACGCAACTTGTGCAACCTCTCATGGCAATCCAGGATGAACTCATAGGAATCCTCCTTGTCTGTACCCTGAAACATCGGAGGTTTCAGCTTAAGGAACTTAGTCAGCATCGCATGCTCATTACCTGTCATCACTGGGCCTAGCATTGGCCTGAGGAGATCATTTGTGCTCGAAGCTGCATCCATATTAATCCTTGGTGTAGTAGTAGTCGCTGGCAGAGTATCCAAGGCCTATTTTGCATAAGCTGCGGGTATGGCTCCAGCACCAACCAACCCACTCAGAATATCGCACGCCTGCTTAAAAGCTTCTGGTGTCATAGTAGGAAGGCCTGCACCCCCAACCGGTGCCACCTCCTCTTGAGCCCCTCCACCCTCTACAACCACTTCTTTTACATCCTCAGCCATATGATCCTGAGGTGGGGGAGGGGTTACCTCGCATGCAACAGTAGCTCGAGCTCCACCCCTAACGGGTGCGGCTACAACTCGTCCTTTGCCCCTTCCCCTACCTCTGCCATGAACTACCAGGCTCCCTGCTAGGACCGCTGGCCTTGCTACATTATTCCTTGTAGTAACCATCTGCGGACCGAAGAGTGAACGAGGTTAGATACCAATTTGTATCACCAGATACCAATTAGAATCGAGTTATAGCACGAAGGAAAGAAGAAAGAGATTGTTTTTCCTAAAGCCCCATAGCCTCTTGAAGAAAAGTACGGATGTTTTTGCACCATTCCGCAAGACTCTACTGGACCTCTTTAGTAAGACGAGATCAACAAACCTAGGCTCTGATACCATCTTTGTCATGACCCAACTCGTCGTGAGTGGCACCCACCCAACTCCCGGATGAGCAAACCAATAGAGTTCAACCCTTTGCCTAGACTAGCAGCCTAAAACCAACAACAGAAAGTAAACTAGCAATCAAAATAAGCAAAAATTATAGCATAATCATTAACCTGCGGAAAATTCCACCTAGGAACTGAAAGTCATTGTACCAAACATCAATACCAATATCTAGAAGATGGGGATGCAACCCCAAAAGAAAATATGAAGTAGTTTTAAGTCCAAAACAAGTGGACTAAAACTCTAAAGATAACCCAAGGTAGCTCGAATCAAGCAGCTCACCCTTGCAAGTCAGAAGTCGTAGGCACTAAAGATGAGGTCGCATCTCAACCGCCTGAAGATTTCTTGTACTTACCAAAAGACAAGCAAGTGCAGCATCAGTACACCACCACTGTGTACTGGTAGGATCATCAGTTAGTTTTCAAGTAAACAGCATATATAATAGTACAACATATTCAAGTAAATATATGGAAAACATGCAACAAGTCTTCAGGTCCTAGACTACAAGTCTCTACCTAACTTGTCCCAGCATGAAATCCATTTCTTACAGTTCTATACAACGAACATGAGGCATTAACTTTACCTTTCCGTCTAGCCCAGACCCACCCTGGAATCCCCTCTAGACACATACCAAAAGTAATGATTCAATCTGGCCTAAACCAAGACCAACACAGCAGTTATACAAAGTTCTCGGCCACTCAAGTACCACCAACATTAGCACCTTTAAATAGACAACCCGGTCCACTCACGGAACCAATATCAAGTATCACATTCAGTAAAATAACCCGGTCCATACACGGAATCAATATCAGCCAATGCAATACAATAATCAATGAAATAATGCAAAATACAATAAAGTAAACCCGTACCAGGCGTGGTACCCGTGCCAACCAAGTGTTATAGCCGTACCAGGCATGGTACCCATGCCAACCATTTGTTATACCCGTACCATGCATGGTACCCGTTCCAAACAAATATCAACAAACCACAGTAAATATATGAACACACACAACTTGTAAAACCAACAAGTAAACACCGTTCAATCACAGACTGTAAACAGGAACCTAGAAATTCCAGAAAACTTCCCTAGGCTATGTAATGCATACAATCACTTATACATGAGTACATGAATATACACATTCATAGAAAATCATAAGCCATCACCTACCTCGAAATGTTCCAAGCACTATTCGACCCGAGCTTTCCCGTGTTCCGGATTACTTTCTCGTTCTTGGTCTAAAAACAGCACACAGTACGTATAATTAACATACAAGGCCTGTACATTACCCAGATTATACCAAATCCCCAAACACCAGGCTATCCATGATCACCCCACACTTTTCCCGGGATTTTCCACCGTTAATTCTCCTACTTCTATCATTTATTACGGATAAAATAGGGAATTAAACAACCAATGATCATAATAATGTACTTTAATCCATACCCAAGAACACACATGCTTGAAATTCCCTTCCTTCCTTCAATTCCACCATCCCAAGGTTATTCTAACCTTTTCCCAAATTCCCTCCTAGCAATTCTACCGCATAGGAAACGTAATACAAAGATTGGGGAACGAAAACCTTACCTTATGGAAGAATTTTGACAGAAAAAGGAAGAAAAATGCCTGGAATCGCCTAGCCCTTTTCCCAAAATAAAATTGTGAAAAACTGAATGTTTTTGGAGTTGTTTCTGTATTAAAATCCCGTCGGCCCTTTATAGTAGTCCCCGCTTCACTATAGCGGTCTCGCTATAGCGGTAGGCTATCGCTATAGCGGTCATAAGTAGGTTGATCACCCTTTGACCACCGCTATAGCGGTAATTTCCACCGCTATAGCGGTGGCCGCTATCGCGCATGGTTGCTTCCGTCAAAGATAGAATGTCTGGAAATTTCCAAGTTTTGTCCATTTCACAACACACTTGCTTTCCCCGATAATCCGAAGCAACCCCTTCAAGTCAAACACGATTCCGGGAGTTCTACTTACCCAAATGAGATTCCGAAAAGTCCCCTGGACTCCTTTATATCTTGGCTACGTGATAACCTAGCTCAATCCAAGACACCTAAACCCATATTTACCTAGATTTCCCTAGACTCTACCTCGCTCTAAACCAGCCAAGGCTAGCCTAGCCCAAAATTTCAAACTCCCAAACCCAGAGTTTTATAACTCTAAAACTTGGAATGATTGGACTACTCATAATGATGGACCCAGTCATTACAAAATGCCTCATAGAACCTTATGTTCTATTCGAATAGATTTGAACACTTAACTCGACTTTAGAAAGGTAACTTAAACTTGAGGATGTTCATAAGGAGCTTAAGGGGCTTCACTTAGTTTTTATATAGGTTTCCCTAATAGTTTGTAAAAGAAAGTGTTTCAAGAACCATGTCCTTTAAACATACAAGTTATACTTTAGAGTTTTGGAAATCGATAAATTATTTTAAAGTTTTTCGAAAATCATTTTAGCGAGGAAGGAGGGCTGGTTGCGAATTCTTAATGTTCCTTTGCAATCATTTTAAATCACAACACCCAAAGAAGAACAAGAACTCCTACATATAGACACATAGTTAAGGAAGCCGACAAAATGACATATAGATGTCGAATATCCTATATAACCGAACAAGTGGGATATCATCATAATAATACCACAAAAATACTTTAGCTGCTATCCCTATGCCTTTCACAGAAGGTCTTTCTAGCAGTAAAATAGTAAAATATCGTATTTGATGATTTAGGAATTTTGTAGAGTTCATGCTCAAAGGTAGGACAACGCTTAGCCTTAACATACTATGGACTATAAAGGAGCATGCCAAGAAGAAGGATGAACTTAACAAGCCTTCACTTGAATCTCAAAGGTGTTTTTATGAAGCTCGATCAACTGACCGTAACGCAATAACTATGAAAATAAACAAGGCCACGGGAACGAACCATAGTCAATCAGTAAGGCGTTAAAGTTGTTATTACGACCATCCTACTTTAACTCAATAATCGACATCCCAATTCCTACTATACCCACAGTTAATAATAACAACAAGAAGCTATCAATTCCTCCCAAGAGCGGTGAGCTCCCGAGACAATCTAACAAGATGTATTTCACGTCGTTCAATCTGATTATTGTCGTACGCGACTCCGAGAAGAAGCGCACCAACCCACCAGTTCCTCCAACACTTTAACACCACCAATATACAACAACAATAACCCAACCTAATGAGAAAAAGTGTCATCCAGAGCCACGGTATCCAAAACACCACTTCTTGGCTCGAAAGTCTACAAAAATGATCCTAGAACGCGAAAAGCTTATGACAAAAGTTTACCACCGTTACTATATCAAAACCAAGTCAAAACATAATTTTATGATAATTTTGGCCCTACCCGGTTCTTCCCGTACAGTTTGTGGTAAAATGGTCGTAACATTTTAATCGGATGTCGTATCGACAAACGTTTGATGTTCTAGAAACTAGACTAAAATACCTTTAATTTGATATATAATCGCCCCTCTAACTCTTTATATATTGGGAGATATGCTCGCCCCAAGTCAGCCCATCAACATGATTACATAAGAAGTCACTACTTCCCCACTCGATACGGAGTCGATACTACCGAATACGAGTTCATGATGAGGAATAACAGTATAAGAGGAATACGATAACATAATGATTCTAAAGCTCTACAAATAGTTTCTCAAAAGCACGATAAATTTATAACTACTAGAATCAAGGAGTCGTGCCAAGAAAAAAAATTCTTTACATACCTATTAATCCACCTCCAAAACCATTACCATTCGAGACTCCACATGACCAAAAACCATGAAACTATCGGAACTTTGCTGGAATTCAGCTCAGTTAAAATACTCTACTACATTCTAGGGATTTTCCCCTTATCCAAATCACGTGCATATAGATGTAGGTATACATCAATTAATTTGTCTGTAGGTATACATCAATTGATTTGTCCAAGAATGTTTTTAAAAACAACTCTACTACGTTCTAGGGATTTTCCCCTTGATCCAAATAGTGTGCATATAGATGTAGGTATACATTAATTGATTTGTATGCCTTACCCTTGATAAGAAAAGGAAGGAATAAAATGCAAAGTAGAAACCAATAGCTTCATATATATCAAAGTAATGGTGTTAGTTCCTTAAAATTTAAGCGGATACATTGATTCCTTTTATCTTCAGGAAACAAGTGCACTCATGGAATAAAATAGGTCACATGGGGGCGGTGGAAAATTTTCACTAAAGACAAGAGCTTGGTCTTGGCTAATACATTAATTAATGAGCCAACAAGTATGTATATATATATATATACTAACTACTATAACGTGGAAGGCAACGTAATTGAATAGACAATCACTAAGTGATACTCATCCAAAAATGTTTTTATCTCATTATATATATAATCGGGTATTGCATAGATTCGTGATAAAATGTATACAACTTTTTGAATATATCACAATTACTAGAAAATTATTTCTAATAAAGCCTACTCATTATGATAATAATTTTTTCAACATAACATGACTTACTATATTCGCTAAAATATTAATAAATTATGAAAGCTCTTATAAAATAGTATAAACAAATATATTGTACCTAAATATTTATAATAACTACTTAAGGCATTTTTTTGAAAGGCAATAAAAAAATACATTCTTTCCAAACTCTAATTTAAATTAGATACTCTTGAACACGCGTGGTCTTAATAAAACTCTCAGATTTATGCTCATAAACCCTCGATGCGAGACGATGGACAACCTTAAATACCTGGAGTGTTACACAATTACTGACCCAAAAGTACTCGAATTATACAAAATCCCAATCCCCAGGCCAACCTATGATCATTCCACCAATTCTAGGGCTTTCCCACCATTAATTCACCTAAATTCATCATTTTTACGGATACCTTTAGAGAATTATGGCTAAGTGATCATCAACCATCATCAATAATCAAGACCGAAGAACTCTAGCACCCTAGAATCCCCCTTTCCCCAGATTCTTCCATTCCTTAGTCATTCTAAACCTTCCCCCAAGTCCACCCCTAGCAATTCTAAAGCGTAGGAAATATAGTACGAAGGTTGGGGAGTAGAAACCTTCCCTTTAGGACGAAAAACAGTGTAAAACTGATAGAAATCGCCCAAAATAACCCTCTTCTTCTCCCAAAACATCTTTGTTGAAAACTGACTATTTTGGGGAACTTTTTGCATTAAATCTCATCATGCTCCCCTATAGTGGTCTTCTCTGCTATAACGGTACCGCCATAGCAGAGTCGACCGCTATGGCGGAGGCTGACCAATATTGACTTTCGCTTTAGTGGTATTTTTTTTGCTACAGCGGAGGTCGCTATGACGGTGAGTCAACCGCTACGGTGGTTGACACATGACAGAAAGTCTTAAAGTCCCTAAAATTGCCCCATTTTACAACACACTTATTTTCCCGACATCCCGGAACAACCCCTTCACGTCAACCTCGATACCGAGAATTCTACTTACCCAAATTTAATTTCGAAAAGTCCCCCAGACTCCTTTATGTCTTAGCTAAATTGAAAACTAGCTCAAATCAAAACACTTAACCCACACCTCCCTCCAAAACCGGCCGAGACTAGCCTAGCCCAGAATTTCAAACTCCCAAACTCGGAGTTTTCTAACTCTAAAAATTGGCACGAATGGTTTATCCATAATGACCAAATAGGTCATTACACGATTACACCAACACTTACTCACCTGTTGTGAAAATGACTACTATTCATAGTATTGTTATTATTGCTATACAAAAGGGTTGGTCTTTGTTACAATTGGAAGTCAACAATCCGTTTTTGCTTCGAGATTTGGATGAAGAGGTCTTCATGAAACTCCCTCCAGGTCTTCTACCACCATCAGATTCACATGTTTGCTGGCTACGTAAGTCTCTTTATGGCCTTAAGCAGGCCTCACACTAATGGTACTCTCGTTTATCTGCAGCTTTGGTTACTCCTGGCTTTACATCATTCCTCAAGGATTACTCTTTGTTCTTCAAGAAATATGGCAATCAAATCACTATTCTCACAGTATACGTTGAAGATATTCTGTCGACGGGTAATAACCTGCAAGAAATCAATGAGCTAAAGATCTTTCTCAATAATGAATTCAAGATTAAGGATTTGGGTCTAGCTCACTATTTTTTGGGTATGGAGCTTTTACACTTACCAGATGGTTTGCTTATAAATCAGCGGAAGTTTGCTCAGGATCTTTTGGCAGAACACTCAGACATTGGTTCACATTCATCTTCTACACCCATGGATTCCACACTTATACTCACCATTGATTCTGGGGAACTTTTTCTATCCCACTTTGTATAGGCGATTATTGGGTCAACTCAATTTCTTGACCAATACTCACCCAGATCTCTCCTTCACAGTTCAATCCCTCAGAAAATATATGCAAACACCACGAACAGGGCATCTTCAGGCTGCCTACCATATTCTTCAGTACTTGCGTAAATATTCAAGTTTGGGTCTTTTCATGAACTCTTCACCATCTTTTCAGATCCTTGGTTATTGTGACACCAATTGGGCTTCTTGCTACGATACTCGACGCTCTGTCAGTGGTTGTTATTTGAGTCTTGGTGGCTCTCCAATCTCTTGTAAATCCAAGATACAACCAGTTATTTCACTATCTTCGACAGAAGCAGAATATAGATCCATGCGTCGCCTTGCCTCTGAAATATATTGGGTTGTTCATCTTCTCACTGATCTGGCCATTTCAAATTCTCTCCCTGTTTCACTCCAATGCGATAACCAAGCCACCATTCACATAGCAAAGAACCCAATATTTCATGAACGTACCAAACACATTGACCTTGATTGCCATTTTTTTCGTGAAAAATTTGTTGATGGTCTCATCTCTTTTTCTTTTGTCCCTTCTTCTTCACAGCTTGTAGATCTCTTCACCAAATCCCTTATTTGACCTTTACATCATCATTTTTTGGTCAATTTAGGTATCCAATCACCAGACACCAACTTGAGGGGGGATGATGGAACCTTGATATCTTTGGTGAATTCGAGAAATAAATAAGACACATCGAAGTCTCTGTCTTCAGACCATTTTAGGAAACAACAAAGAAGTGATCACTCCTTTCTTGGGGTTGGGTCATCCTATACCAACTTGGGCTTCCTATCTTCAGCAAATACAGCCCAACATATGCACAAACATAACCCAACTGAGCTCATCCCCAGCATAACTAATATACATGGTCTACAATATTTAAATGACCCCTATAGAGAATAATGATCTGTAATTTAGATAGTTACATAGTCTTAGTTATTTAGCATATAGTCCTTAGTATTTATAATCAGTCCCTAGTCTTAACTGTATAAATTACATACTTTTGTATATGATGAATCACAGAAATATACACAGAATTTTCCATATTTTAGCTTCAATGTTTCCTTGTTTTCTCTGAAATTCACTCCTATAATAGGTGTCTCTTGGTTCATTTGTAACACACCTCTAACTTGCCTTTTCATATTCTAAGGCATTTGATTCTTCTTTCTCTCTTGTAATATTTCACTTGTATTATTTTGAAGTGAAATAAAATTAGTTGGTTGTGTCTGAGGAGTAGGCAGAAAACAAAGTTTTGCCGAACCTCGTAAAATTCTAGTGTTCTTTTTATTGTTGTCTCATTAACTATTTATTAGCTTCCTTTATTTATAGAAGTTGTGATTTAATCACTCTTTATATATTTAGCTTCCAAAACAGGGATGGCCTAGGCGAAGATGCCAACACGCAAACGATGTCTTGGCTGAAAACAAAGTTGAAGGTGACTTGGAGGACTGTTTCGGATAGGAAATAGGATGGCTAGAGATTGAGTGTGTAGAGCCTCTCATCACTCACACCTGAAAGAAGAGGCGTCCTGGATGCTCAATCCTTAACAAGAAAATGGTAGGATGAAATTCAAACCAGTATGATGAATGGGAAGCCCTTGTCCTTTCTAACATGAACTTGATCCATACCTTTGTAACCCTCCACATGATGCCACTACCAGATATCAATTCTGATGAGTGATAGGGGGCGATAAATAAGCCGAATCAGCTGGGTTGATTGTGTGATTGTATCACTGCAAACAATTTGGTGCGAGATAATTCACACCATTACATATTTGATATCACGAGTGAGAATCAGGTGAGGGCTATGGATTTCCAGTAGATGAGCCTCCTTGGTATCCTTGTCTTTCACCATGATTTCCCCCTTAACCCCTGTTGTTGTTACGGCCTCATCCTCTATAGGTATTATGGTTATATTGATGAGCGTTTTGAGAGGAGCGCTGGCTGTAATCCCAGAGGGATTTCCAGCAGACTCTGGCATAGGTGAGGCTAAAATTGAGAGCGACGATAAGGCCTAATCATGAATAAATTCATGGCTCAACAGAAGACTGTGCAATTCGCCAAAGTTGATGGGTTCTTGACCAGCCGAAAGGGTGGTTATGGTGTCATTGAATTCACTCTGATAAATATTTTGATCGGGGAGGAAAATTGGATGGCAAGTTGCAGCTAATTTATTGATAAGGAGTTTGGCTTTGTGAAGATATTAAGTGACACTCAGATCATCTTGTTTTAAGTTTTGAAGTTGCATATGAAGTTTGAGGATTCTTGTTGTGGTTTAACAAATGAAAACATACTGCAAAAGAAGAAAAAGAGAGATATCTTAGTAAAGTTGAAAAAGGAGCTGTTTGTTAGGAAAATTAAGATTTCTCTAGAAACTCCTAGATAGTAGATATTTTTGTAGTAGACAAGTCTTTTGGGTTAAAATGAGTGGTGGTTAGTGAGAAACATATGTACATAGTTTAGTGTGAGATATTTTGCTTGTTATATGGTTTGTAATCCTCACACTTTATATATACTAAAAAAACTGGTTTAATGAAACATCTAGATAGAAATATATCTCAAAAGCTTCAGCCTTATTCTTAATCTTCAAGTTTCTGTAGCAATTTACAGTGCATTTTTCTCTGATGTTCCTCTCTGTAGTTTTTCAAATCCTTCCTTCTTTCCTTTCTAACATGGTATCAGAGCTTATTTCCTAAGGGATCTGAATCTGATCTTGTTGATTGGCCCATTAAATATCTTGAATCTAGTTGCTGGAAAGACATGGAACCAGAAAATCAGCCAACGACGGTGTCACGCCCCAAACCATGGGAGGCATAACCGACACCCGGAGCCCCAAAAGGCCGAGGGTGCCAAAATAGAGTGTATCTCTGTTGAACCTGCTGGGGGTCTGAGACCGACAAGGTCTCTAAGAATAGCAAATTGAAACACTGAAAGCTCCATAGTAGGTAAGCAACTCAAGGCCGACAAGGCTATTATCATAGTAGATAGCTAATAACAAGGCCGACAAGGCCATACACAACACTGATGTACATATACACGTCTACAAGCCTCTAGGAGTAAGTAAAATATCTCATATCTAGGACAGGGCCCTGGACTACCCATAAGTTTTACATATACATAACCTGATCAAAATATAAGCTAGACCTCTGACTCATCATCTCCAGGAAGAATGGAGCTTACAAAAATGGCTGAACTCTGCAACTCCTACTGAAGAGGTCTATCCGGGTTTCAGTCTGGACCTGCAGGCATGAATGCAGCGCCCCCACGCAATGGGGACGTCAGTACGACAATAATGTACTGGCATGTAAAGTAGAAGCATAAAAGCAAGTCGCAAGTAGTAAATCTGAACAAGATATAATATAAAACTTGTAAACTGTATTTGGTTAGGCTCGTTAAGATCTTTCTCCTTTATTCTTTTTAGAATACAACACATGCATTAACTCACACCACAACTCACTCTTTATAACCCACGCTGAACCAGAATAGCGCCTCGGTGCACCCTATATATAATAGCCTCAATATGGCAGTAGCGCCTCGGCGCACACTATGTATATAATGGCCTCAATATGGCAGTAGCACCTCGGTGCACCCTATGTATATAATGGCCTCAATATGGCAGTAGCACCTCGGTGCACACTATGTCTATAATAGCGTCAATATGGCAGTAGCACCTCGGTGCACACTAACGCGCAAACCACGCATAATAAGTGTATTACTAGATTGACCTTTAAAGCTATTCTTGTTATTTATGGAGGTTCATTTAGATAACTTCTTTAGCCTTGGCTTAATAGGTGTTGGACTCAACATACCAAACACATATGAATGGGGATTTGACTTGCTAACTTTCCTTGTATACTTTCTAAAGCTTGATTAGGGATCACACTACAAAGAAGAAACTTGACAAAAGAATAACTTACGTTTCGTGCAAAAAGAATCAGATTTTTATAAGAAGGAGACTTGAATCACCATAATGTATAACTTAGTTCCTTAAGACTTTTTGAGTTACCAAATCAGCTCACTTACAACAGAATACTCAAATTCCTTCTTTCGGAGATTTAGAGTTCTATTTCTAGATTCATGCCGATAAGGAATAAAGAAGCCTTAACATACCTCGTTCCTTCCGAAGATTGTGCTTACCATAACTTGGGCTTCCCTTTATTAAGTTAATCTACAACACAAGGGTATAATAAAGCTAATATTATCTCTTAAACCTGATGCAACCTTTCCAAAATAGTAGCTAAACATTTCCCGGGCAGATTTACGTATTTTGCATTAATTAAAGGTGTATCGTCACACCTTTCTCCCCTGTCCAATACACATCACACACACACCAACATACTGCCTCCAATAATACAAAACACATTAAAAAGCCCCTACACAACTCACCATGCCGAAATACAATAGCAACACATTGAACCCACGGCTTCCGATCACCGTCCCGTGAGTTCTTAACAACAATTCAACAACAATTGTCCATCCGAACTTCAATCCAAAAATATGATTATGGGCAGAGTACTTACCACACTTGAAGGTGTGTTTTATCCTCTTTTTATTTATGCCTTGAAAAGCTTAAGTACCCCTTAAGCTTGAATGAATCTTGATCTTCTTAGAACCCTAAAGAGAGAGAAGGGTTGCCAAAAGGAAAGGAGATAAGAGAGAATTGTTTCAGCTTTTTGTGATCAATATTGATCAACAAAAGGTCTGTATAAAGGGAACTTTTTGGCCGACCTTTTTGAGTATATTTGGTCCAAAATGGGTCAAGAAACTTGGGCCAAATTTACCCTTTGCTTGGGCCTCAAAAGGGTTAAGTTTTGTGGCTGATTTTGGGCTTCTCTTGGGTCAAAATGTGGTCAATATTGGTGGCTACCTTTTGTAGTTGTTTGGGCCAGATTTGGTTGTGCTTTGA
>QJPP01005176.1:69526-108966 GCA_003996215.1 Jaltomata sinuosa
ATGCACCTACTTGTCACCTAAGAGCTTAGATAAGTCGGGCAAGTACCTCACTTGTTTTATCTCATTTTCAAAACCCTCCTCCTTATAATTTAACTTAACACTTATATACATTTGACCATTTCAAATTCTAGGCCAAAGTACCCCTTCACAATCTCGAGCTCAAATACCTTCGTCGATATTTACTTAGTCACATAGTTTTTGAAAGGTACGGGGCGTTATATCCTTCCCCCCTTAGAATCATTCGTCCTCGAATGAGGGTAATGCATATAGAGCTCTAGTCCCTTAGGATTTTTTTGAAATTTCGGCAGAGTTTCCTTTATAATTGGGACTATCCAAAAACCTGAAACTCAGCAAAAGTCCAGCACGATGCCTCACAGGGCGATACAACTATATACAATTAAATGTAATCATTTTCACATGTTCAAACCTGATCATATTTGCATAGTAGAAAGAGTATCAAGAACATAAGAATATGACTTACCTCTATACTATCTTCAAGTCATAAATAACTGGGGATGCTTTTTCCTCATTTCTTCCTCGGCTTCCCACGTCATTTCCTCGATATTATTATTTCTCCATAACACCTTTACTTAGGCTACTTCTTTGGTTCTGAGCTTTCTAACTTGACGATCTAGGATAGAAATTGGTACTTCCTTATAGGATAAGTCTTCAGAAAGTTGAACATCTTTGATAGGCATAATACGTGAAGGATCTCCTATGCACCTTCGTAGCATTGATACATGAAATACAGGATGGACTGTCTCCAATTCTGTGGGTAAATCTAGCTCATATGCCACTTTTCCTACCCTCCGAATGATCCTGTATGGTCCAATATATCTTGGACTAAGCTTTCCTTTTTACCAAATCACATAACGCCTTTAATGGGTGAAACCTTTAGGAAAACCCAATGAATAATATTAAATTCCAAATCCCGACGTCGCAGATCTACATATGATTTCTGCCTACTCTGGGCTGTTAGTAATCTTTCTCGGATTAGCGTCACCTTCTCCATTGCCTGATTAACTAGGTCTATCCCTAATAATCCTGCTTCTCCAATTTCAAACCATCCAATCGGTGATCTACACTTTCATCCGTATAAAGCCTCATAAGGAGCCATTTGAATGCTTGCATGGAAGATATTATTATAGGCAAACTCAAATAGTGGCAAATGGTCATCTCAACTCCCTTTAAAATCTAGTACACAAGCTCTTAGCATATCTTTGAGTGTTTGAATAGTGCGTTCAGCTTGTCCATCTGTCTGTGGATGAAAAGCTTTACTGAGACTTATTTGAGTACCTAAGCCTCTCTGGAAAGACCTCCAGAAATTTGCTGTAAACTGAGCACCCTTATCTGAAATAATGGAAATTGGGAAACCATGAAGTCGAACTATTTCACTAATATAAAACTTGGCATAATCTTCAGCAGTATAAGTTGTCCTGACTGGCAAAAAGTGAGCTGATTTTGTAAGTATATCTACA
The DNA here is from genome assembly GCA_003996215.1 of Jaltomata sinuosa. Taxonomy (NCBI): domain Eukaryota; kingdom Viridiplantae; phylum Streptophyta; class Magnoliopsida; order Solanales; family Solanaceae; genus Jaltomata; species Jaltomata sinuosa. The sequence goes on from QJPP01005176.1 coordinate 71,005, forward strand.
ATCATCCATATGGAATCATACTTTCAATAAGTACGGGGTAAGCCTATAATAATGTCCATGTTAATCACCTCCCATTTCAAGGTAGGTATCACTATACTTTGAGTTAGACCTCCGGGTCTCTGGTGTTCAATTTTTACCTGTTGACAATTCGGGCAGTGGGCTTCAAACTCTGCAATATTTCTCTTCATATTATTCCACCAATAAATCTGTCGAAGATCATGATACATCTTCGTTGCTCCGGGATGGATTGAATAGCGGGAATAGTGAACTTCTGCCAAAATTTTCTCTCGAAGCTCCCCGACGTTAGGTACACATAGACGACCTTGATATCTTAGAACCCCATTTTACTTAAGCTCTATTAGTGGTTGCTTAAGTTGTGGAATTTCCTCCCTCAATCTTACTAATTCTGGATCATCATATTGTCTTTCCTTTACCTCTGTCATAAGTGAGGATTCCGCTGTGCTTTGAATAACAACTACCCAATTACCTTGGTCTAGTAGTCGAACCTGCAAATTAGCTAACTGATGTAGTTCTCTTGTCATCTCAATCTTTTTATTTTCCATGTGGCTCAAGCTTCCCATGGATTTGCGGCTAAGTGCATCGGCCACTACATTGGCCTTCGCTGGATGGTACAAAATATCTACGTCATAATCCTTTAGTAACTCTAGCCACCTTCTTTGCCTTAGGTTTAAATCCTTCTGTTTGAATAAATACTGTAGACTTTTGTGGTCCGTAAACACGTCTACATGGACTCCAAACAAGTAATGGCGCCAAAGTTTCAAGGCAAATATAACGCTGCCAATTCAAGATCGTGAGTAGGGTAATTTTGTTCGTGCTTTCTTAATTGTCTCGAGGCATAGGCAATAACTTTACCATGTTGCATTAAAACGCAGCCCAACCCAATCCTTGAAGCATCAAAATAAACAACATAACCTTCCGTGCCCTCTGGCAGAGTTAAGACAGGTGCTGAAGTAAGTTTGTCCTTCAACTCCTGAAAACTCTGCTCACATGCATCAGACCACTGGAACTTGGCAGTTTTATGAGTCAACTTTGTCAATGGTGCAGATATAGAAGAAAATCCTTCCACAAACCTCCGGTAATAACCTGCTAAGCCCAAAAAACTACGGATCTCTGTAGCATTCAAGGGCCTCGGCCAATTCTTTACTGCTTCAATCTTTTGGCCGTCAACTCTAATACCTTCGTCTGTAATTATATGGCCAAGAAAAGCCACTGAAGTCAACCAAAACTCACATTTGGAGAACTTCGCATATAATTTATGATTCTGAAGTGTTTGCAATACTGCACGTAAATGATCAGCATGTTCGGCTTTGGACCACGAGTAAATCAGGATATCGTCAATAAATATGATCACGAATACATCTAGGAATGGCTTGAAGACCCGATTCATTAGGTCCATAAAAGCTGCTGGGGCATTAGTAAGCCCAAAAGACATTACTAAAAATTCAAAGTGGCCATACCTTGTCCTAAAGGCTGTTTTTGGAACATCTACCCCTTTAACACGTAACTGGTGATACCCCGACCGCAAGTCAATCTTTGAAAAACATTTGGCGCCTTGCAACTGATCAAAAAGGTCATCAATCCTTGGAAGAGGATACTTATTCTTGATTGTAACTTTGTTCAGCTGTCGGTAATCAATACACATTCTCAAGGACCCATCCTTCTTACGAACAAACAAAACTGGTGCGCCCCATGGCGACGTACTAGGCCTAATGAAACCTTTTTCGAGTAGATCCTTTAACTGTTCCTTTAGCTCTCTTAATTCTGCAGGAGCCATCCTGTAAGGAGAAATTGATATTGGCTGAGTATCTACGAGTAGGTCAATGGAAATCTCAATTTCCCTTTCTGGAGGGATTCCTGGAAGCTCATCCGGGAATACATCTAGAAACTGACTCACCACGGGAACCGATTGAAGAGTCGCTGGTCCATCCTCTATGCTTCTTACTCGGACTAAATGATAAATATAGCCTTTAGAAATCATTTTCTGGGCCTTAAGGTAGGAAATAAACCTACCCCTTGGCGTGGCAGCATTACCTTTCCACTCTATGATTGTCTCTTCTGGAAAATTGAATTTGACAACCTTATTTCTACAATCGATATTAGCATAACATGCAGCTAACCAGTACATGCCCATAATTACATCGAACTCAATCATATCTAATTCGATTAGATCATCTGAAGTGAGGCGGTCATAAATCCACACGGCACAATCTCGATAAACTCGTCTAGCTATAATAGATTCACCAACGGGCGTAGATACAACAAAGGGTCTAGGCAACAACTCAGGGTCTGCCCCCAACTTACCAGCAACGAGCGGGGTAATATATGAAAGAGTAGAGCCAGGATCTATAAGTGCATAAACAGCATGAGTAAAAATGGTCAATGTACCTGTAACAACATCAGGTGACGATTCCAAGTCCTGGCGACCGACTAGAGCATAAGTGCGATTCTGACCACTGCCTGAACTCGATGCTCCTCCTTCTCCTCTACCTCTACCACGACCTGGTATAACCTGTTGGCCTGTCCTAGGGGGACGAATAGTAGATGAACAATCTTCCATCGACCCAGTAGGCTGGGACATCTCACCCCTACCTCTACTCGGACAGTCTCGCATAAAGTGACCAGGATTCCCACTTGAATAACAAGTATCTGAACCCAGGGGACATATCCCAGGATGCGTCCTACCGCACTAAACACAAGGTGGAAAAGGTGGCCTCATCTGACCTGAATTCCCCTGGCGATAGGAACTGGATGCACCTGAACTATGGCCTGGTCCAGTCTGAGAAAAACAATCATACCTCTACCTTTGCAACTGATACGGGGCACCACTAGTAGGGTGGGGGGATCTCCTATTAAAATGTGGCCTAACATTACCTCGTGGCTCTACATAGGACCCAGTAGATCTAGCCCTCTTATTCTGATCCCTTTCTCGGCTTTGGTTATCTCCAATTTGTAATTCAAGATCCTCTGCAGTCTGAGCAATAGCCTGTATCTTAGAAATATTCATATCCACTTGTGTGGCTGCTATTGTTAATCCCTTAATCAATTCATCCTTAATGCCATGCACATATCGATGAACTCTAGCTCATATCGTACTCACAATATCGGGGGCATACCTGGCTAATGAATTAAACTTGAGGCTGTACTGTCGAACATTCATATTGCCTGCCTAAGGGCTAGAAATTGATCAAGTCTGGCCTCTCGAACCTCCTGTGGAAGATAGTGAGCTAGGAAGGCCTCTGAAAATTCCTCCCATTCAGCTGGGGTTGCATTTGATCCCGTAAATCGATCCCAAGCCTCGAACCATAAAATGGCCACATCTCGTAACCTGAAAGATGCAAACTCCACTACCTCCACTACTGTTGCATGCATGACTCAAAGTACTCGATAAGTCTGATCAATAAACTCCTGAGGATCCTTACGTGGGTTAGAGCCTGTAAATATAGAAGGACTTAGGCTGATAAACTCTCAAGCCCTAGAACTTTCTGAGCCACCTGACCTAGCACTCGCTGATGCCCCAATTTGTTGTTATTGTGTGGCTACCATCTGGGTCAATAATCGAATAGCACTCCTGATGTCCTGGTCCTCTACTTCAAGTGGAGGAGCTACAAGTGCTGGTTCATCTCTAGCTATCTCAGATGCCACTGGAGCAGGTGGGTTCAGGGGTACTAGATCCTCTCTAGTCTCATCAGGTACTTGATGAACTGGGATCTCTGGTGTCGGTGATTCACTTTGAGCCTCAAATCTATCCAATCGGATAGGCGGGGAATGACTAGTACCTTCCCCTATATCCGTGCCAACCCGTCGGCTACTCATTTGTCTGGTCACAGGTATTTCTGTAAACAAGGAATAGAAAAACATGAATTAGACTTCAAACATCTTATGACCTCGCTCTATTGCACGATCTAGCAAATGAAAGAAGGATAACAATTCCTAAATTTCCTATAGCCTCATAATTATAGGTATGGTGCACAACACACCCATAAGCCAGACTCTACTAGACACGACTTGTAGACTCCCTGGGATTCGACGTGCTCTGATACCAGGTTTGTGACGCCCCAAACCATGGGAGGCATGACCGACACCCGGAGCCCTAAAAGGCTGAGGGTGCCAAAATAGAGTGTATCTCTATTGAACCTGCTGGGGGTCTGAGACCGACAAGGTCTCTAAGAATAGCAATTTGAAACACTGAAACCTCAATAGTAGGTAAGCAACTCAAGGCCGACAAGGCTATTATCATAGTAGATAGCTAATAACAAGGCCGACAAGGCCATACCCAACACTTATGTACATATACACGTCTACAAGCCTCTAGGAGTAAGTAAAATATCTCATATCCAGGACAGGGCCCTGGACTACCCATAAGGTGTACATATATATAACCTGATCAAAATATTAGATAGACCTCTGACTCGTCAGCTCCAGGAAGAATGGAGCTTACCAAAATGGCTGAACTCTGCAACTCCTACTGAAGAGGTCTATCCGGGTTTCTGTCTGGACCTTCAGGCATGAATGCAGCGCCCCCAGGCAATGGGGACGTCAGTACGACAATAACGTACTAGCATGTAAGGTAGAAGCATAAAAACATACCTCGTTCTTTCCGAAGATTGTGCTTACCAGAACTTGAGCTTTCCTTTATTAAGTTAATCTACAACACAAGGGTATAATAAATCTAATATTATCTCTTAAACCTGATGCAACCTTTCCAAAACAGTAGCTAAACATTTCCCGGGCAGATTTACGTATTTTGCATTAATTAAAGGTGTATCGTCACACCTTTCTCCCCTGTCCAATACACATCACACACACACCAACATACTACCTCCAATAATACAAAACACATCAAACAGCCCCTACACAACTCACCATGCCGAAATACAATAGCAACACATTGAACCCACGGCTTCCGATCGCCGTCCCGTGAGTTCTTAACAATAATTCAACAACAATTATCCATCCGAACTTCAATCCAAAAATATGATTATGGGCAGAGTACTTACCAAACTTGAAGGTGTGTTTTATCCTCTTTTTATTTATTCCTTGAAAAGCTTAAGTACCCCTTAAGCTTGAATGAATCTTGATCTTCTTAGAACCCTAAAGAGAGAGAAGGGCTGCCAAAAGGAAAGGAGATAAGAGAGAATTTTTCCAGATTTTTGTGATCAATATTGATCAACAAAATGTCTGTATAAAGGGACCTTTTTGGCCGACCTTTTTGAGTATATTTGGGCCAAAATAGGTCAAGAAACTTGGGCACAAAATTACCCTTTGCTTGGGCCTCAAAAGGGTTAAGTTTTGTGGCTGATTTTGGGCTTCTCTTGGGTCAAAATGTGGTCAATATTGGTGGCTACCTTTTGTAGTTATTTGGGCCAGATTTGGTTGTGCTTTGATGGGCCGGTGGAGGTCGTCGTCAGTTTTACGCGGTCCCTAGGAGACTAGAGGCAGAGGCCTCAGATGCTGCGATTACAGGTACGATTTCTGTGTGCCATCAGTCTGCTATAGCTTTATTTGATCCTGGATCCACTTGGTCATATGTATCTGCCTACTTTGTGCCTTGTTTGGGGTTGGCTAGTGAGCCATTATCTGTTCCTGTTTCTGTTTCGACCCCTGTAGGAGATTCTTTAGTAGTGGATCGGATTGTGAGATCTTGTATGTTATCTATTGGTGATTCAGATACTTGTGGTGATTTGATGATCCTTGATATGCTAGATTTTGATGTGATACTGGGCATTGACTGGTTATCCCCTCACTATGTGGTATTGGATTGTTATGCCAAGACCATTACCATAGCCGTGCCCGGTGTATCCCCGGTTGTGTGGCAGGGTTCTGTTAGCCATGAACCATCTGGGATCATCTCTTGTCTTCGAGCTAGGAAGTTGATTTCCCGTGGGTGTTTAGCTTATCTAGCATATGTACGAGATGTTAATGCTTACCCTACTTCTCCTGAGTCTGTTCCTGTGGTTAGAGACTTCCTCGATGTGTTTCCTACCGACCTGCCAGGCCTTCCACCTGAGAGAGATATTGATTTCGCTATTGAGCTAGAGCCGGGCACCAGGCCCATTTCTATTTCTCCTTACAGTATGGCTCCTGCTGAGTTGAGGGAGCTTAAGGAGCAGCTCCAGGATCTGTTAGCTAAGGGGTTTATTAGACCTAGTGTGTCAGCTTGGGGTGCTCCTATTCTCTTCGTGAAGAAGAAGGATGGGTCGATGCGCATGTGTATTGATTATCGGCAGCTGAATAGGGTGACAGTGAAGAATAGGTATCCGATGTCGAGAATTGATGACTTGTTTGACAAGGTTCAGGGTTCAGTCGTATTTTCGAAGATTGATTTGAGGTCTGTCTACCATCAGTTGAGGATTAGGGCGGAGAACATCCCTAAGACAGCATTCAGGACACGTTATGGCCATTATGAGTTCCTGGTGATGTCTTTTGGGGTGACTAATGCCCTGCAGCCTTTATGAACTTGATGCACATTGGCCCGTATTTGGACTCATTTGTGATAGTTTCTTATAGACGACATCTTAGTATACTCGTGCAGTAAAGATGAGCATGAGCAGCACTTGAGGGTTATACTCCAAACTTTGAGAGATCTTCGGCTTTATGCCAAGTTCTCAAAGTGCGAGTTTTGGCTTGAGTCAGTTGCATTCCTAGGGCACGTGGTGTCTAAGGATGGGATTAGGGTTGACCCGGGAAAGATTTTTGTGGTTTGTGATTGGCCTAGACTTACTACTTCTACTGAGGTCCGCAGCTTTATTGGGTTAGCAGGTTACTACAGACTGTTCATTGAGGGATTTTTTTCCAGCAGCACCCTTGACTATGCTGACTAGGAAGGATGTCCCATTTCAGTGGTCGGATCAGTGTGAGGAAAGCTTCCAGAGGCTTAAGGCCTTATTGACTTCAGCTCCAGTTTTGACTTTGCCAGTTGAGGGTCAGAGCTTCTCCGTGTACTGTGATGCTTCTTGGGTTGGTCTTGGTTGTGTGTTGATACAGCAGGGTCGAGTAATATCATATGCATCAAGGCAGCTGAAGGTTCACGAGCGCAACTACCCCACTCATGACTTAGAGTTGGCGGCGGTAGTTTTCGCGCTTAAGATCTGGAGGTATTACCTATATGGACTTCACTGTGAGATCTTCACCGATCACCGTAGTCTTCAGTATATCATGAGTTACCGAGATTTGAACTCGAGACAGAGGATATGGGTCGAGTTACTGAAGGACTATGACTTCACTATTCAGTATCATCCGGGCAAGGCAAAATTGGTAGCGGAAGCCTTGAGTCGGAAGACAGTGAGTATGGGTAGCCTAGCTTCTCTTTCAGTTTCAGAGCGACCGTTGGCCTTGGACATCCAGTCCTTGGCGAACCATTTGGTTAGGCTTGACTTGTCGGATCCTAGCAGAGTTCTCGCCAGTATTGAGGTTCGTTCTACTTTGATTGATCAGATTCAGAGCCGTCAGTTTGAGGATCAGCAGTTGTGTGACCTTAGTGATCGGGTTGTTAAGGGTGAGACCAGCCAGGCTACTCTAGATTCAGATGGGGTTTTGAGGTTTGATAGTCGCCTTTGTGTTCCGAGGATTAGTGATTTGATTCAGTTGATACTTCATGAGGCACATTGTACTAGATACTCTATTCACCCTGGCACAGCAAAGATGTATAGAGACTTGAGACTGCTTTACTGGTGGAGTGGTATGAAGCGGGATATAGCGGAGTTCATATCTCAGTGCTTGAACTGTCAGCAGGTTAAGTTTGAGCACATGAGACCTGGTGGTTTGATCCAGCGACTTCCCATTCCTGAGTGGAAGTGGGAAGGGATTACTATGGACTTCGTTATTGGTTTGCCTCGTACTTCTCATGGGTTTGATTCGATATGGGTGATTTTTGATAGGCTGACTAAGTCAGCACATTTCTTGCCGGTTCAGATTTCTTATGGTGCAGAGAGGTTAGCTCAGATCTACCTTCGTGAGATCGTTCGATTGCATGGGGTCCCAGCTTCTATTATTTCAGACCGCGGCACTCAGTTCACATCTCAGTTCTGGAGGGCTATTCAGTGAGATTTGGGTATAGAGGTTCATCTTAGTACCGCCTTCCACCCTCAGACAGATGGTCAGTCTGAGAGGACCATTCAGATTCTGGAGGACATGCTTCGGGCCTGTGTTCTTGACTTTGGAGGTTCTTGGGATCAGTTTGTTCCCTTGGCAGAGTTTGCTTATAATAACAGCTTTCATTCGAGTATCAGCAGGGCACCTTTTGAGGCTTTGTATGGCAGGCGTTGCAGATCACCGGTAGGTTGGTTTAATGGTTTTAGTTCTAGGCCACAGAGCACATATTTGCTTCCAGATTCCTTAGATCAGGTTCGAGCGATTAAGGACAGACTTCGGGCAGCTCAGAGCAGGGAGAAGAGTTATGTTGATCGTAGGTTCGTGCCTTGAAGTTTAGGGTCGGTGACTTGGTGTTTCTCCGTGTATCGCCCATGAAGGGCGTGATGAGATTTGGTAGGCGGGGCAAGCTTAGCCCCAGGTACATTGGGCCGTTTGACATCCTTCAGAGGGTTTGTAGCGTTGCCTATCAGCTAGCCTTGCCTCCGATGTTTTCAGCTATACATCATGTATTTCATGTTTCGATGTTGCATCGGTATGTACCAGATGAGTCTCAAGTGTTGCAGTGGGATTCAGTTCAGTTGGATTAGGGTTTAGCCTTTGTTGAGGAGCCGGCATCTATTTTGGCAAGAGATGTCAGGAGATTGAGGTCTCAAGAGATCCCGGTTGTTAAGGTTCAGTGGAGGCACCGTCTAGTTGAGGAGGCTACCTGGGAGACCGAGAGAGATATGCGGGCTCAGTATCCGCAGCTGTTTGAGCCTTCAGGTACCCCCTTGACCTTGACTTTCAAGGACGAAAGTCCTTTTTAGTAGTGGATGATGTAATGACCCTTCCGGTCATTTCCACGTATACGTTTTCCTTGTACCATTAGAGCCTGTTTGTAGCAGTGCCAAGTCATTTAAGGCTTGTCGGGACCGGTATTTTGGTACTGGGTCCATTTGTTTGGTCGTATGATAAGTTTTGAAGTCAAGCAAGTCGGCAAAAGTTATCGTAAGTTTCTTTAATAAATTTTCTGAACTTTGGGTAAAATGTCACAGAGCCTTTCTCTCAATATATAAAGAGTTAGAAGTCCCCCAAAATACCAAATCGAAGGTCTACGAGTCTAGTTTCCAACGCATAAAACCTCACATCCAACTGATCTCGGAGTAAAACATTATGAATATTTTACCGCGGACTATCTGGCAGAAACCGGGTCGCGAACCGGGTCGGGCCAAAATCGATTTAAAGCCTCAACTTCACGTTTTAAAACGCCATTTCAGTTCTGAAATAGTGAGAAATCATAAGGGAGGGTTCCAAGAGAGTTCTTGAGTATCAAAATCGTGCGTACTTGAAAATATTTAATTTAAAAGTTGAATGTGGTAGAAAGTTATATTTTTATTTGCCTTCCTAAAATACTGTTGTTACGAGATATTCGTGTATGTATCTATTTTACAAGAGTCTTATAATTTATTAGTATTTTAACGGAGATAGTAGACTTAGTTATGTTGGAAATTATTATTATAATATAGTAGGTTTTATTTGAAATAATTTCCTATTTATTATGATATATTCAAAAAGTTATATGTACTTACCATGAATTTATGCAATACCCGAATATATATATATAACGGGATAAAAATCTTGTGGTGTGCCACCTCCACTTCCACGTGGAAGTGGAGGGAGTGTCCAACAAATGAGTAATGATAGTAGCCATCTTAGCTTTTATTAGTAATCAATGACATAGCATATTAATTAAATATTCTATAGTCCATTTATATATAGGCTTAGGTTACTAGTTTCTGATTCTTGTTTTCTTTAAAAAAGGAAAGTTCCTTCTTTCAGCAACATGGTTACTATGTGTATATAAATCATTGTGGAGAGTTGCAGAAGAACCATTTGTTTGACGATATACTGTATTGAATTCTCAAAAGCAAAATCAATTACCTACGTCAAGTTATTCAAGCTTAAATTCGAGTTTGATTTCATTTCAGAGTTCTTTTTCGGAGAGATTCAAGCTTGTCATCGGACGACAGGTAGGTTACGGTTTATTTTCCCTAGACTCCGCATATATAGGATAAAATTGTATTAATGGGCATCCTTTGGTTGGTTTATTAGGTTGGTACCACCGACCTTGATCCCTTTATTCATGTCCGCCTACTTTTGTTCCTCCGTTGCTTGTAGTACTTGCCGATATATTTTATTTACTCTTGTTGTCCTGTGAGACCTTGTTGACTCTGGAACAGAGAAGGTGGGAAATGGGGAATGTCTGCGAGTCCCGGGCATAGAATTATCCTTCTAGGCTGGTTATGCTTGCTGAGTAGCTATTCGCCTGTGCAGGGTCGATAGGTTGATTGTGAGCTACTGAGCAGCTATTGTGTTTGATCATACCATTTCCATGCATTTAAAGAGGTTTTATCCATGTTTTACTACGGTTTGGCTTCGGGCCTACTGGCACTATTTTCTAAACCTTGCATGGCCCCGGGGGCCCCTTTTTGATGGAAATGATTTGGAAATGGTTTGATTCAACTTGTGAATATTCTTGGGTAAAAGAAAGTAAAATTATAATTTAAATCACCAGTTTTACGATTAACGCTAGACTCGGCAGGGCCGGGGTGCTAGTTGAGTTTTTTTGCTACTTGAGATAATTTTAGCCTCGGTCGGACCGAGCACCTGAGATGAATTTCTACTGTTTAGACCCGGTTATGCCCGGGCACCCTTGGAGGGGTTTTTGAGATATTTTCCTACTACTTTAGTCCTGGACAGGGTCTGGGCATGCATATTCGAGACTGGGTCTCTATCTTGAACCCGGACTTGCTTCCGGATGACATGTTTGATACTGAGTTTTAGTATGGGGTCTGGGACCTCCATGGACCTTGCCATCCGGGCCAGGGGCTACGGGCTGCGTGTGCCGGAGGAGGGGTATACGGTGGAGTAGAGGTATACGGGCAGTGTCCTTCCATGGAACCTACCTGCTGGGCCGGATCGGCGCCGGGGGAGGTACATACAGAGATACCATTTCACTGAGATATTCATGCATCATATCATTCATTGTTTGAGGCTCCACTCTTGTTTGCTGATTGTTGATTGTACGCTTCGGTAGTATGGGATGCCGGAGGGTTTGTTTTCACTTGTTTGTGTTCCTCGGTTGTATGGGCGGCCGGGGGACTGTAGGTAGACTCTTGCTATTTACTTGTAGAATTGTTCCCTGTTACGGTTAATTATGAAATTTGTTACTGCTAGACTGTTAGTTTCTGGATTTGAGATTGATATGATTAGTTGGGCTTGATTCATCTCTCTAAGCATGCCTATCATTACTCTTTCTCTCTTCTTCTTACACTTGAGGTTACCGGTATACCGTCAATTTCGTAAACTTATTATGTATACACTATTATTGAAAGGATCCCAGGTGCGTTGTTTCTTACTTTCACCTGTGCCTATGGTGTATATATTCTGCTTGCTGGCCTCACATGTGGTTCTGTTGATTTCCCTCTGGGCTAGTTCCTGTGTACCTTTCGTTGATTTCTGTGACTACTTGCTTATGTTCTGTCTGTTACTACGCTTTTATCTTATATGTGCTCAGTCGGCCTATGATACCTACTGGGTACCTTATGCTTCGCATTTGGTGCTCACCCTACCCCCTGCATCTTTGGGTGCAGGTCCTAGCGTGAACTATCATTGTTAGGTCGTTGTAAGCCGTGCTTGGAGATCTGTTGGGGATTACTTCAGACTGAGGGTGAGCTCTTGGCGATCGGAGCTTAGCTTTAGTTTATCTTTTGGTTTATGCACTCTATTACCATTCAGAGACATCTGTATATATTGCTTTTGATCATTTGCACTCCATGTATGTAGTTTTGGCTCTATACCATGATACCAGGTCTTGGGGTTTGGTTTAGTTTTCGCATAAGTATATATATATTTATGTTATCTATCATCTTCTTCTTGTTCCCTTACTTTTGCTTATTAAACTCCTCTCCCGCTTATTTGTTAGATAGTAGCCCATTACTAACTGTCCTGGTCTACAGGAATTGGTTCGCCTACTGGGGGGGTTGTAGGTGCCATCATGACCGAGAAATCGGGTCGTGACATTAGATAACTTGAAAATATACATACAGGAGTTTCTTATAACCGACATGAGACCATGTGAGCTATATGGAACCTAACTATATAACCCTAGTTAGCAAAGCTGACCTTGAACCTTACCAAGGAACAAGTCATCATACCAAACTATATAACCCTAGTTGGCAAAGTTGTCATATGCCTCGCTAAGGCAAGGACACCTTACATAAAGATGTGGATCCACTCTCATAAGCCTTGAAGGCACATATCATATTATAATCATAACCTACGCTAGCAACGTAGTTTCTAGGATTAAGGGTACTCTCACCCCGTTTAACTCGGTGCTAAATACTACTCCCAAAACATGCACATATAGCTCAGGGTTTCGTAAGGGCATACTCTCATGCCAAATATTATTCATAACCATGAAAACACATCGGGTATTATGCAACCTTCATATCATAGTTCATAAGGCTTAGCATTGGCATATTTCAAAATATGCTTTCTTTCTAAATTCATACTTGAAAAATTTGACATGCAATTTCATAAATACATAAAGGCCATGATATTTAATCATACCAACTTTCTGTTGAAAACATACAAATTGATGGAATCTTGCTAGAAATCAACTTTCATGCTTGGGCTTTTAAAACCAATAAGAGAATCATAATCAAATCATTAATAATCAATAGGAAACTATGAATTTAAACATAGAACCTGATTTCATAAACTTTCCCCAATTTTAGATCAAAACCCCAATTTCATAAGTTCATAATTCAACATAAGGATTGGGGATTTTGGGCACAAGGGTGAGAGGACCTCATTATTGAAGACCCACATACCTTAGATAAAGATAACCCACTTCAATGGAAAAGACTTAGGAGGCTTGACTTGGAGCTTGGAACTTGAAGCTTGAGAGGAACTTTTCTCTTTTTGGGTGAAGAATGAGGAACTTAGGAGAGACTTAGGATAATATGGGTGAAAACCCTACTAGAAATAGTCAAAACGACTACACTTAGTAGTTAAAAGGGTGGAAAATGACCAAAATGCCCCTGGGATTTAATTAGGAAGAATTTGGAAAATCAGTCGACCTTAGTGATCACGACTCGATCTATGAGTCATCATTTGGTTTACGGTTCGTGATTTTAATTCGTATAATCAGGCTGAGAAAATCATGCTGCAGATCCATTTCTAACGGTCAACAGGACGAACCCGTAGAATGAATGACGAATTGTAATTAGTAGTCATCTTCTGGGGTTTCAGCTGGCTCTTGGTCAAACCATGACTCAAGACTACGGTCCGTCGTTCAAATGACGAGTCGTAGACTTGACTCGTGGTTCCTTGAGGAACTTGGGGAAAATGTCATTCCTCAGAAGACATTCCATGAGTCAATAGGACGGATCCGTGACTCCGATCACGAGCCGTAAACTGGACTCGTGGTCTCTGGGACGCAGTTCATCCCTCAGGTCAAGTTCCACGAGTGGAACTACGACCCGTAGAATGAACTACGGTCCGTAGAACCCGCTCGTGGTTCTTAGACCAGAGGCTAACCCTCCAATCTTTAAACCACAGATCCATTCCACGACCCGTGGTTCAAACCACGGTCCATGGTTTGGACTCGTAATTCCTGGAACATGAAATTTTTCGGAGATTTCCAACTTAGATAGCTGAGTACGTTTCCGGGGTGTTACACTAATAATCTTTCAATTATACAAATCATACTAGAATTTTAGTTCAACTCTAATTGTTGTATATATATGTCAAGTTGAGTATATTTTAATGTAATTAATTATAGAAATTAAAACAATACATTTTGTAAGAACATGATACACTAGATGTTTGACAAAAGAATTACTAATATTTATAAACATTATATTATTCAAATAAAAATAATAACTTATTAATTGTAAGTGAAAAATGAGCAATATGCAATGTGAAATAACAAGTCAATAGTACTAAAATAAATAAATTAAATTCGAACGTATGACTTAAATTTAAAATCAAAAAAAAAAAGTTTAACATATAAGCTCTTATATCAAATTCCAATATAAAATAAGTCCCAATATAACATAAGTAAATACAATTCAAAAGAAAGGGAATAACATAAGTCTAAACATCATTCAACAAAGAAATTATATTTTATTAATATACTTATCTATCTAAGCTTATATTATATTAAAAGTGTGAAGAAACTTATAATGTGATTTGAACTTTTTGCTCTTCATTAAAAAAATCTGTTTTAGATAAAATCTTCTTTTTATTATTTTCTTCTAATTATTATATTATTATCTTTATAATATTTAAAATTAAGATGTCCTGAAATATATGGTAAGAGATATTAGGAGAATTAATAATTAAAATTGACTAAAATTTTATTTTTAAAATCTTCCTTATTTGAACTCTAAAGTTTTAAAATTAATTAAAATTTTACCTTATAGAAATCTTACACTTAAATTATATGTAAAAGATTAACCAAATCACTAAAGGAAAGAATTTAAAAAGAATTTAAATTAAAAATATTAAAAAAATAAGTAGTAAGGGGCTTTTTTGGAAAAAAAATAAATGAAGTTAAACTCTTTATATATTAAAATATTTTAAACTAAAGTGTCTTTTGGAAAGAAAAATTTCATAATTAATTTGTGTTCTAACTTTCTAAGGTTTTGGCTATTTAATTTAGGTATAATATTTAACACTTCTAAATCAATTAGAATTTTACCTTATATAGAAAAAAAATTCTACAATTCTATTTAAGTAATATTTTGGATCAAATTTTGCAAGAAACATACTTTTTACTACTTCTACTTTTTCTTCTTATTTCTCTTTCAATTTGGGGCTTACTAATTTAGTTTGAATATGGATAAACTACGTTATTCATTGTAGATTGAGTATAATCTATCTATTCTATATAAATTGATTGTTATGTTATGCATAAATATTTTTGGATTTTGCTTCTCTAATTTTTCTTTTTATAAACAGGTCTGAGAATTGTATTTTAGTTGAAGGTTAACGTGTAGATCTGTTGGAAAACATATGCATTGTGTAAGCATTATTCAACACACATTTTCTACGTACTTCTACTTTTCATCTTATTTAGGTTTTGATTCACATCATCTTCTTGCATTCATTATCATCATTCTTTTTTACCTTTCTTTACTTGTTTTTCGTTAATAACTTTAAAAATTCTATTTGAATTATATATAATCAACAATTGATGATTGATTCTCCCTTTTTGATAATTTCTTAGTTTTTCTCATTCAGTAAAAAACTTTTGATCAAAAAATTGAAAAACAAGTATGTTATCGCCGAATGAAGTACCCAAAATAGTCAAATGTTTATTTCTAATTCTCTTTCCTTTTTAGGTTATGAATCTTAAGAGACTAAACCTTAATTTCAAGAGGATGATCAATAGATGGACTTGAGGGTGAGTTATCATGTTTCTCTTTAAATACACTTTTTATCTTAAAAAATTTAGGTTATTTTTTTAAGATTTTGTACTTCATATAATATGCACACAATAATTTTATCTTTATATCTTTATATATATATATATATATATATATATTATTAATTCACATAACACACATGTGCAAAGCACATACACTAAACTAGTACTATATTAAAAGTGTGAAGGACCTTATAATGTTATTTAAACTTTTTGTCTTCATTCAAAGACTACGCAATAGATAAAATTATCTTTTTAATTTTTTTCTCCAATTAATATACCATTATATAAAAAAATTAATTTTTTTCAAAAAAAAAAGTTATACCACTTTCCCCAAAAAAAATATCCCAAAAAGATTTCTAAAACAAATATCCCAAAAAAAAAGGTCATCAAAAAAAATTCCAAAAAGATTTCTAATATTTAAAATATTAAAATTGACTAAAGTTTTAATTGTTAAATTATTTCTTATTGAACTGTGTAGAGAATCCTAACATTGTAGTATTTAAATTAAGTAATTAAAATCATACCAAAAAAAAAACTTAACACTTCTAAATTTAGAATTTTACCTTATATAAAAAAATTCTACAATTCTATTTAAGTAATATTTTGATCAAACTTCTTCTACAAAAATAGGGACATACAACTTCTTTAGTTCTACTACAAATATACGCTTCTTCTACTTTTATACTTATTTTGGTTTTAATTTGATAAGTTTATTCAAGCCTTTTTTTTTTGCATTCATTATCATCATCTTTTCTTTATTTCTTTATTGTTTTAGTTATTAAATTTAAAGACTATATATGAATTATACATAATCAATAATTGAAAATTAATTTTCTGCTTTTGGTAATTTCTGGTGTTTCACTTTCAGTTGGAAATTCATGATAAAAAAATTGGACAAAAAAAGCATTTTGCCGCCCAATGAAGTAATCAAAAAAATCAAAGTATTTATCTCTTTCCTATATATGAACTATACATAATCAACAACTCACAATGGATTCTCTGCTTTTGAATATATTTCATGTTTCTCAGCAAGTTGGAAATTTTTGATCGAAAAATTGGAGGAAAGAACGTTTTTGATCAAAAAATTGGAGGAAAGAACGTTTTTGATCGAAAAAATTCACTTCTTTATAGTATAAAACGTTTTGTATATTTCAAAAAGATTTGTACTGCTTTTCTACTCAAATGGTATTTTTTCTAAAAACTTTTACATAGATAATATCTTATGGAAGCTTTATTACGCTTTTTAAGGGTGCTTTAAATTTATTACGTTCTATAGCCTATTATTATATTTAATAGATGATTACTTAGATAAAAGTATATTCTCTCTCTTTTTCTCCACATTCCTTTTTCTTCTCCACCTTCCTTCTTGTTCCTCTTCTTCTATTCAACCTATGTCAATTATTTTATAACATTACTATTATAATGAATAAAATGCAGTGAATAGAGTTAAAATGATAACTAGTTATTTTATAACATTACTATTATAATGAAGAAAATACAGTGAATAAAGTTGAAATGAACTAGTCAAATAATGTTAACAATAAGACATGAATATCGTTTACGGCTTATTATTATAGAGGTTTAACCAATACACCATAAAAAAAGAGGAATTAACTATGAAAGTTATAGCTCTTTAGCTAACATTATTTTATGATAATATGTTGTTAAGTATGATTACTTATGGCTTTTTAATGTATAGCGGCAAAAGCTATCCGTCGCTAATACTTTTTTCTTGGCAGTGATATGATTAAACAGTTGTTTTGTAACATTACTATTATAGTAGATGAAATTAAGTAACTATACATGAAATTAACTCTTAACATAATGTTTGCAATATAATTTAATTATAATGCTAGCTTTGCAAAATAATTACCCAGTTACATGTGATGAACACAATGAACGCTTAGTAATGAAAGCTTTAAACATTGGAGCCTATCTTTACCTCAAAAAATCACTTGGCGGGGATATTCTGAATTATTTATGGGAATTTGTATTGACGTCAAGAAATCAAAAAGGAAAAAGTTAGAGAACAATTAGAAGAAAATGGAGATCAAATGAACGTTGATGATATTGGTAAAAATATTATTGTTGGAGATAATGAAGAACAAATTGGAGAGAAGAATAATGTGCCTAATACCAAAGACCGGAGAAACAATATTCATGATGCTGAAAATGATGTTGTATCGAATGAAAAATACAAGTGGATGAAAAAGAGAGCTAGAGAAAGCATACAAGAGACTAATGAAGGAGAAAGCCAGAGTCGTGCTATTAATAAGACCCTTAGGCGAAAGGACTCTGGCTAAGGGTCCATGTTATGAAGTCATTTCGCCTAAGAGCCTTATTAATAGTACGACTCTGGTTTTCTCCTTCATTAGTCTCTTGTATGCTTTCTCTAGCTCTCTTTTTCCTCCGCTTGTATTTTTCATTCGATACAACATCGTTTTCAGCCTCATAAATATTATTGCTCTGGTCTTTGGTATTAGGCTCATTATTCTTCTCTCCAGTTTGTTCTTCATTATCTCCAACAATAATATTGTTACCAAAATCATCAACGTTCAATTGATCTCCATTTTCTTCTGATCCTTCTCTAACTTTTTCCTTTTTGATTCTTGCCGTCAATACAAATTTCCATAAATAATTCAGAATACCCCCACCATGTGTTTTTTTGAGGTAATGATAGGCTCCAATGTTTAAAGCTTTCATTACTAAGCGTTCATTTTGTTCATCACATGTAACTGGGTAGTTATTTTGCAAAGCTAGCATTATAATTAAATTATATTGCAAACATTATGTGAAGAGTTAATTTCACGTATAGTTACTTAATTTCATCTACTATAATAGTAATGTTACAAAACAACTGTTTAATCATATCACTGCCAAGAAAAAAGTATTAGCGACGGATAGCTTCTGCCGCTATACATTAAAAAGCCATAAGTAATCCTACTTAACAACATATTATCATTAAATCATGTTAGCTAAAGAGCCATAACTTTCATAGTTAATTCCTCTTTTTTATGGTGTATTGGTTAAACCTCTATAATAATAAAGCCAACGATATTCATGTCATATTGTTAACATTATTTGACTAGTTCATTTCAACTCTATTCGCTGCATGTTATTCATTATAATAGTAATGTTATAAAATAACTAGTTATCATTTCAACTTTATTCACTTCATTTTATTCCTTATAATAGGTAATGTTATAAAATGATTGACTTTATCCACTATAGTAGTAGATGACATAGCTTGATACATTATCTATGTAAAAAGACCTTTTTTTCTATTCATTGAGTTTTTAATAATATTTGAAAATTAAACCTGATAATTTGATCTATTTAAATAACAAAAAAATTTCATACATCTGGAATTATATTAGGTTTAGGTCTGCATTATATCTATTAAATTTTTTACTCATTTATAAGATGTAAGAACTCCTAATATTTACTCATTCAATACTTTTTACGAAATTGTTCACTTAGATTTTAGAGTACTGATAAAGAATATTACTAAATTAAGAAATCCCTCATTTCGCTACAAAAGTCAACGGCGAGTCGATCATAAAGTGAGATCTTCAATCTAACGTTAAATTATTTGATGTGTATTACTATTTGTTTGTATTTTGCTATTTTGTTGCCTCTTTTCTTACAATCATATATGTCACACACTTTTCTTTTGAATCGAGAGTTTATCAAAAATTACCTCTCTACCTCACAAATACAGCGGTAAGATGTGCGTACATCCTACATGTCTCAATATAATGTTGCATATATTGTAAAATTCAATTGCAACATTATATAGTTTATTTTTTTATATTGACATGACACACTTGTACAAAGCACTTACTCTAAACTAGTTAGTATATAAATAACGAATCACATTAAGAAATGGGAGTCAAGAAATTACTAACTCCAATTACCAAGTACCACAAATAACTAACTCCAATTTTTAGAATAAACACACAAAAAATAGATTTTTATGCTTAATAACTTCTTATTGAAGTCAACATTTTCCCAAAAGAAGAGAGAGAGAGGGGTGCCATATCAATTTAACCCAAAAATAAATAAATAGAAGAGTATGAATATGAAAAAGGCAAATGCCATTAATTTTGCCTCATGAAGTTATGACAATAACTTATGGGTATCATTTAAATACATTTTTTTCTTTTAGATATTTGTACATAAAATTTACTATGTGCGTGACATTAGTGATGATTATCATAAATATTTTAATATTTTATTTTATATATAATATTTTTCTTACAAAATATTATTACACAATATTTGAGTATGACTGTTATAGTTGGGTAGTTTTACAAAGAGTGTACACCCATAATGAATGTCATTTATTGTCTTAGGTAGAATTAAAGTTGTTATAGAGAAGTAGAATATAAAATGAAAATCGAATTTGGAGAAAATTAGTCCGTTATAGTAAAATATCGTTATAAGGAATGACTGTTATAACAAGGTTTGATTGTATGATGATTTACTTTTTTTTTAAAATTTATATTATGAACTTACCTATAGAACAAGAAAAAAATGCAATATACCAAGTAAAAAAAGTAAGAAATAATTTACTTCTTGTGATCTATAGTACTTTTTATGTAGTTTCTAAATATTTACTTAAAAATAAAGAATGTTTTAACTCAACGTTCAAACTAAAGAAACTATTTTGACCCTTTTTCTTTCATTTTCCAAGTGACTTTAAGTCATTGTTACTTTGTAAGTTAAATGTGCAAAATTCAACTACTTTATTGGAACAAAAGGAAATAAGTGATTCTATTCGATAATTTTGTGAAGTTGAATGACCACATGAGAGATCATTTCCTCCACTACAAACCCTAGGAAAAGAAGTACACTGTAAATGTATGAAAATTGTACATTTTAAATTTCAAAAATAAGAGTTTAAGAACAATATCGAAGAAAGTTATGATCAAATACAATATGTTTTATTTTCTAAATGATATTCCTTCTGTCTCAATTTATATAACTTTGTTTCAATTTTGAGATCGAGTTAAACAAGAAAGTCATTGATTGCGATTTATTTATATGTCCTTTAAATATATTAAATTGTTAATTCTTGTGACTTATAGTAGTTTTTATGTAGTTTCTAAATATGTAAATTATTTTCAAAAACCTTAAAGATTATACGTCCATATGCATAGTCAAAATAAAGAAATTTGACTATCTAAATTTAAATTATTTCATATAAATTGAAACGGGTATTTCATTGTGTCACACACAAAATATATACTTAAAATTAGCGTTTGCTATACAGAAAGATTGGAGGTGAATTTCTTGTTTTTTACTATTTCCTTTATTATAGTTTTTAATTGGTCAAACAATCAAAATATTAATCTAATTAACGCATAAAAATTTAGTTGTTTTGTTAGCAAGAAATAACTAATTCTAATTACCAAGAAATAATTAACTAACTCCAATATTGCTAAGCTTGGTTAAAATAATTTAATGAATTAACACACAAGAAAATAGATTTTTATGCTTAATAAGTTCTTGTTTAAGTTTATACACTGATAATATATAGTTTTTCATAATGACTGATATGGGTCAGATTTGTTTGACGTCTTTTATCAACTGAAGCGGGTTAGGTTTAGTATAGCTTTTAATTGAGAGTGGGTTGGGGTAATTTGTGGGTTGAACCATTGAAAGAATAGGTCATACTATTAAATTTAATAGGATCCTAGGTGGTAACCATGTGGAGTGGCCTTATCCTAGTTGGACGGCCACGTGGCTGCCAAATCATCACAGAAAATAGGGGGTTAAGTTGAGGGTTTTTGTGATCCAAAATGTTAGCAACAAGGTTATTTTTGACCTCAAAATGAAATTGGAGGGTATATTTTCTCTATTTCAAATAGTTCGAGGGTATTTTTGGCCCTTTTCCATAAATTTAATGGGATCCTAGGTGGAAGCCATGTGGAGTGGTCTTGTCCTAGTTGGACGGCCACGTGGCTGCCAAATCATCATAGAAAATGAGGTGTTAAGTTGGAGGGTATTTGTGGTCCAAAATGTTAACGGCAAGGTATTTTTGATCCCCAAAATGAAATGGAGGGTATATTTGCTCTATTTCAAATAGTTCGAGGGTATTTTTGGCCCCTTTCCGAAAAAAAAAAGTTTCCATATCAAAAGTTTCAAAAATAGGTTTACGCTTGGCGTATAAATTTAGAAGACTAATTCAGAAAACCTTTCTATACATTCCTAAGACACACTCGTTCTTGTTTTCGTTGTTTTTAGAAAAGAATTTGAGGCATGGAGTATTTGAAAGAGTGTTTCCGTTTTCGACCAACGGATGCACAAGCAATTACTTTCTTGTTGAGATTCATTGTTGGACAAGTGATGAATGATTCTGGATTCATAACCACTAATGTTTATGTGTACAGCAAACAAGAACCACGGGAGACTTACAATCATGGAGTACCCTACAACCATGAGGACGATTACACTAAATGTCGTTTCTTCATCACCAAAATCAAGAAGAAAAACAAGTCCAAGTATAATTGCACCGTGGGAAACAAAGGGAGTTGGAAACAACAAGACCACAAACCAGTTCGAAAGAATGGAGGAGGACCGGTGATGGGCTACAAGAGGAACATAACTTACGAGAACAAGAACTGTAATCTTGAAATCTATGGGCATTGGTTGATGAAGGAGTATCAACTCTCAGATGTTACTATTGATGTTATTTGTAACAAGTTTAACGATGAGGAACGTAGACATTGGGTTCTTTGTGCCATCAAGAAGAAGCCCACTTGGTTGGAATCTATAGAGAAGGTGATTGATGAGACAATGTTGAAAAGAAGATTAGAGGAGCAGAGTATGTATCAACATGAAGAATTCTTGATGTCCAATACTGATGAGAGTGGGATGAGACCTGAAGAAATTGAGAAGCAGATTGCTATTTGGAACACCGGTGCATTGAAAGAGATGAATAACCAACAACAAGCTGAAGAAGATTCTTGTGCTATTTGGAGCACCGATGCATTGACGGAGAGGAACAACCAACAACAAGCTGAAGAAGAAGATTCTTGTGCTATTTTGCCTGAAACTACCATAGAAGAAGAGGAGCATGTCCCTATATTTAATTGGAACTATGAAGCATCAATCATCCAACAAGAGGAGGACGATTCTGCCCTTGTATTTAATTCAAATGATTGGAGGGTTGGTGAACTTTTGTTGTCTGAGCAATGAAACTGAGATTCTCTTGTCTACTTATGTAAATGTTGTCACTAACTGTATCAAACATTTAAAAATTGTTTATATATAACATAAAAATGGTTGGAGTTCAACTATTATTGTTGGTTTAAATTAATATATAATGGTTCATGTCTTTTTCTATATTTTTTCCATATACCAATTATTGATTTTTAAGAATTACATGAGGCTGCAGAATCGTATGGTACTACTGATGATCCAATATTGCTACTAGTGAAGCCATTCAGTGCATCTGATGTAGGGCAATTTAGGATAAATGGCAATGCCATGCCCTAATTAGATGTTCTTGAGTTGCATCAATGGGACAAAAAGGATTTGGAAGAACTACGTGGGATGTTACATGATATGCATGGGGACGTGAATATCCTTGAGCCACTATTAGCAGCAAAGGCCTCGTACACTTATGGGCAACATTCTGTTGAAGCCGCGATCATGCTCAATTTTATGCCTGAAGATGTGCTTAGCTTGGATCCATGGGAGATACTACTGGACTCGGATGACATAGATCAAATATTAGATGATTGAACATTTATTAAGTCGGATGACCTATCAATCATTCAACAAGAGGAGGATTCAGATTGGTGAACTTTTGTTGTCTCTGTGCAATGAAGGCCTGGACGAACTGAGCTTCTGTTGTCTAGTTATGTAATTCTGTCAAATAATTAGTAGTAATTCTTAGCAAAAACTGTACAACACGTTTACAATATGTTAATATATAACACAAAATTTTCAGCTTGTTGGCAATTCAAGTATTATTGTCTGTTTAGATTAATGGGTCGTGTCCTTGTCTGTTTTTTTTCTTTCTTATATCCTATTATTGATTTGAAGTGTATCTTTTAGGTATTAATTAGTGTTTCTCAGAGGGCTTACAATGTGAAGTATCTGTTTCCCTCTTTATTGTTATCTGCAGGACTTGAATGATTAGGATTAGCGAGTAAGTCATTGTTTGTTTCTTTTGTAGCAGAGCCATGATCGATAGCATACTAAGTACTAACTACTGTCAAGATCCAAGAGCTGAATCAATCGATCTCATGGCTTTTGTAATTCAGAGATGCCTAATGTTTTTTTCTATTGTATAAGCTCCTATCATCAGTTGATCAATCCCATGATATCCTCTCTCACAACATGCCTATATTACAAATTTCAGTTTAACATTGAAATTTCAGCTATCAATATTCATGATCTATTATGGTATCACAACCTAAAACGAACTTATCGTCCATCTCTCAGAAGACCATGGATCAAGCGGGAAAATCATCTCCCTCCCCTCTCAACGACGCCCATCACTTTGTCTCGATAAAACTAACCTCTACAAACTACCTTTTCTGGAAAGCACAAATTTCTCCGTTTCTTCGAGGAAAAGATCTTTTGGCTATGTCGATGGCAGTACTGTCTGCCCACCATCTCATATTGCAGGAAAAGAGGGTGAACAAAGCTGTTTGGATGCTTTTGCAGCTGTCAGCGCCATTAAACACTAGAATCCGCAACCTTCATATGCAACTTCAACACTTACAACAAGATGATCTGAGTGTCACTCAATATCTTCAGAAAGCCAAACTCCTTATCAATGAATTAGTTGCTGCTTGCCGTCCAATTGTTGTCCCCGATAAGAATACCAAAGTGAATTCAAAGACATCATAACCACCCTTTTGGCTCGTCAAGAACCCATCAACTTTGGCGAATTACACAGTCTTCTGTTGAGACATGAATTTATTCATGATCACGCCTTATCGTCGCTCTCAATTTCAGCTATGCCGGAGTCTGCTGAAAATCCCTCTGGGAATTACAGACAACGCTCCTCTCAAAACAATCACTAATATAACCATAATACTTATAGGACGAGGCCGTAACAACAACAGGGGGTTGAGGGGGAAATCGTGGTGGAAGACAAGGATACCAAGGAGGCTCATCTACTGGAAATCCATAGCCCTCACTTGACTCTCGCTCATGATGTCAAATATGTAATGATGTGAATCATCTCGCACCAAATTGTTTCCAGCGATACAATCACACAATCAACCCAGCTGGCCACACTTATTTGTCACCCCCTATCACTCATCAAAATTGATATCCGGCAGTGGCATCATGTGGAGGGTTACAAAGGTATGGATCAAGTTCATGTTGGAAAGGACAAGGGCTTCCCATTCTTCATACTGGTTTGAATTTCATCCTACCATTTTATTTTTAAGGATTGAGCATCCAGGACGCCTCTTCTTTCAGGTATGAGTGACGAGGGGCTCTACACACTCAATCTCTAGCCATCCTATTTCCTATCCGAAACAGTCCTCCAAGTCACCTTCAGCTTTGTTTTCAGCCAGGACATCATCTGTGTGTTGGCATCTTCGCCTAGGCCATCCCTGTTGCGGAATTCGAATGTATAGAGAGTGATTAACTCACAACTACTATAAACAAAGGAGGCTTATTGTCACGACCCAATTTCTCGGTCATGATGGCACCTACAATCCCTGGTAGGTGAACCAATCCCCGTAGCCCAGAACAGTTAGTAATGGGCTACTATCTATCAAATAAGAGAACAAGACGAAGAGAACAGATAAAAGGACTATAAATATATACATATGCGGAAACTAAACCAAACCCCGAGACCTGGTATCATAGTATAGAGCCCAAACTACATACATGGAGTGCAAATAATCCAAAACAATATATACATATATCTCTGAATTGTAATAGAGTACATGAAGCAAAAGATAAACTAAAGCTAAGCTCCGATCGCCAAGAGCTCACCCTCAGCCTGAAGTAGTCCCCAACAGATCTCCAAGCACGAATCACAACGATCTAACGGCGATAGCCCACGCTAGGATCTGCACCCAAAGATGCAGGGGGGTAGGGGTGAGCACCAAATGCGAAGAATAAGGTACGCAGTAGGTATCATAGGCCGACTGGGAACATATAAGATAAAAGCGTAGTAATAGACATAATAGAAGCAAGCAGTCACAAAAATCAACGAAAGGTACACAGGAACTAGCCCAGAGGGAAATCAACAGAACCACATATTAGGCCAGTAAGCAGGATATACACACCATAGGCACAAGTGAAAGTAAGAAATAACGCACCTGGGGTCCTTGCAATAACAGTGTATACATAATAAGTTTATGAAATGGACGGTATACCGGTAACCTCAAGTGTAAGAAGAGGAAAAGGGTGATGATATACATGCTCAGGGACATGAATCAAACTCAACTAATCATATTAATCTCAAATCCAGAACTAACAGTCTAGCAGTAACCAATTTCATACTTAACCGTAATAGGGAACAATTCTGTAAGTAAATAGCAAGAGTCTACCTACAGTCCCCCGGCCGCCCATACAACCGAGGAAAACAAACAAGTGAAAACAAACCCTCCGGCATCCCATACTACCGGAGCGTACAACCAACAAACAAGGGTGGAGCCTCAAACAATGAATGATATGATGCATGAAGATCTCAAGTTAAATGGTATCTCTGTATGTACCTCCTCCGGCACCGATCCGGCCCAGCAGGTAGGTTCCATGGAAGGACACTGCCCGTATACCTCTACTCCACCGTATACCCCTCCTCCGGCACACGCAGCCCGAAGCCCCAGGCCCGGATGGCAAGGTCCATGGAGGTCCCAGACCCCATACTTAAACTTAGTATCAAAACATGTTGTCCGGAAGCAAGTCCGATATCAAGATAGAGACCCAGTCGCGAATATGCAATGCCCAGACCCTGTTCAGGACTAAAGTAGTAGGAAAATGTCTCAAAAACCCCTCCAAGGGTGCCCGGGCATAACCGAGTCTAAACAGTAAAAAGTCATCTCAGGTGCTCGGTCCGACCGAGGCTAAAATCATCTCAAGTAGCAAGAAAACTCAACTAGCACCCCGGCCCTGCCGAGTCTAGCGTGAATCGTAAAACTGATGACTTAAAACATAATTTACTTTCTTTTACCCAGGAATATTCACAAGCTAAATCAAACCATTTCCAAATCATTTCCATCAAAAACAGGCCCCCGGGGCCATGCAAGGTTTAGAAAACGGTGCCAGTAGGCCCGAAGCCCAAACCGTAGTAAAACCTGTATAAAACCTCTTTTTATGCATGAAAATGGTATGATCAAACACAATAGCTGCCCAGCAGCTCACAATCAATCTATCGATCCTGCACAGGCCCACAACTACTCAGCAAGCATAACCAGCCTAGAAGGATAATTCTATGCCCGGGACTCGAGGACATTCCCAAAATCCCACCTTCTATGTTCCAAAGTCAACAAGGCCTTACAGGACCACAAGGGTAAATAAAATATATCGGCAAATACTACAAGCAACGGAGGAACAAAAGAAGGCGGACATGAATAAAGCGGTCAAGGTCTTTGGTACCAACCTAATAAACCAACCCAAGGATGCCCATTAATACAATTTTATTCTATATATGCGGAGTCTAGGGAAAATAAACCGTAACCTACCTGTCGTTCAATGACAAGCTTGAACCTCTCCGAAAAAGAAGCTCCGAAACAAAATCAAACTTGAACTCGGGCTTGAATAATTTGACGTAGATAATCGATTTTATTTTGTTGACCGAATATTGCGTCAAAATAATTTTCGCCTCAAAAATCTTTATTTGCGCATAGTGAATTAATTGTGCACAATTGTGATCAGTGCAATTTACATTCTAAAGAAGTAATATGAATGATGGCAGCAATGAATATTGCAATTTGTTCAAATGATTAAGTGAATAGGACATTTGGCAGGCTACCACGTATGGACAATGGTGTGTCCCTCCCCCCCCACTTCCACGTGGAAGTGGGGTTGTTTAACACCTCATCACTTACCCCGTTATATAAATATTCGGGTATTGCATAAATTCGTGGTATAATAAATATAACTTTTTAAATATACCATAATTCATAGAAAATTATTTCGAATTAAACCTACTATATTATAATAATAAATTTCAACATCACTAAATTTACTATCTCCGTTAAAATATTACAATGTATAAAAACCTTATAAAATAAATACATATACAATTATATTGTAACAAAAATATTTTCCATAAACCTTTAAATTATTTTTAAAAGGTAATAATAATATATAACTTTTTACCACATTCAACTTTAAAATAAAATATTCTCAAATATAATAAAATTCTTAAATTTAAGTTCGCAATTCACCATCACACGATTTTGATACTCAAGAACTGAAATGGCGTTTTAAAACGTGAATTTGAGGCTTAAATCGAGTTTAACCCGACCCGGTTCGCGACCTGGTTCGCAACCCATTTTCTGCCAGACAGTCCGCGGTAAAACAGTCATAACTTTTTACTCTGAGATCAGTTGGACGTGAGGTTTTGTGAGTTGGAAACTAGACTCGTAGACCTTCGATTTGGTATTTCGGGGGACTTCTAACTCTTTATATATTGAGATTAAAGCCCTGAGACATTTTACCCAAAGTTCAAAAAATTTATTAAAGAACTTACAATAACTTTTGCCTATTTGCTTGACTTCAAAACTTATAATGCGACCAAACAAATGGGCCCGACACCGAAATACCGGTCTTGACGAGCCTTAAGTGACTTGGGGCCACTACAAACAAGCTCTAACGGTTCAAGAAAAATATACACGTGGAAATAACCGGAAGGGTCATTACACTTATAAATATTAAATGAGACAAAAATAAAAAGAACACCAGAATTTTATGAGGTTCGGCAAAACTTTTTTTTCTGCCTACTCCTCGGACACAACCAACCAATTTTATTTCACTTCAAAAGAATACAAGTGAAATATTACAAGAGAGAAAGAATAATCAAATGCCTTAGAAAATAAAAGGAAAGTGAGAGGTGTGTTACAAATGAACCTAGAGACACCTATTTATAGGAGTGAATTTGAGAGAAAACAAAGAAACATTGAAGCTAAGATATGGAAAATTTTCTGTGTATATTTCTCTGATTCATTATGTACAAAAGTATGTACTTTATACAGTTAATACTAGGGAATGATTGTAAATACTAAGGACTATATGCTAAATAACTAAGACTATGTAACTATCTAAACGTACAGATCATTATACAAGAGATTGGATAGCCACCAAGACTCAGATAACAACCACTGACAGAGCCTCGAGTATCGGAGCAAGAAGCTCAATTGGTGTCACAATAACCAAGGATCTGAAAAGATGGTGAAGAGTTCATGAAAAGACCCAAACTGGAATATTTACACAAGTACCGAAGAACATGGTAGGCAGCCTGAAGATGCCCTGTTCGTGGTTTTTGCATATATTGAATGAGGGATCAAACTTTGAAGGAGAGATTTGGGCGAGTGTTGGTCAAGAAATTGAGTTGACCCAATAATCGCCTATACAAAGTGGGATAGCAAAAGCTCCCCAGAATCAATGGTGAGTTTAAGTGTG
The DNA here is from genome assembly GCA_003996215.1 of Jaltomata sinuosa. NCBI lineage: Eukaryota > Viridiplantae > Streptophyta > Magnoliopsida > Solanales > Solanaceae > Jaltomata > Jaltomata sinuosa. The sequence goes on from QJPP01005176.1 coordinate 100,202, forward strand.
GGATCCATTGGTGTAGAAACTGAATGTGAACCAATGTTTGAGTGTTCTGCCAAAAGATCCTGAGCAAACTTCCGCTGAGTCATAAGCAAACCATCTGGTAAGTGTAAAAGCTTCATACCCAAAAATAGTGAGCTAAGCCCAAATCTTTAATCTTGAATTCATTATAGAGAAAGGTCTTCAATTCATTGATTTCTTGCAGGTTATTACCCGTCAACAAGATATCATCAACATATACTGCCAGAATAGTAATTTGATTGCCATATTTCTTGAAGAACAAAGAGTAATTATTGAGGGATGAGGTGAATCCATGAGTACACTAAGCTGTAGATAAACGAGAGTACCATTGGCACGAGGCCTGTTTAAGGCCGTAAAGAGACTTACGTAGCCGGCAAACATGTGAATCCGATGGTGGTAGAAGACCTGGAGGGAATTTCATGAAGACCTCTTCATCCAGATCTCCATGCAAAAACGCATTGTTGACGTCCAATTGCAACAAAGACCAACCTTTTTTGACAGCAACAACAACAATACTATGAATGATAGTCATTTTCACAACAGGTGAGTAAGTTTTTATGTAATCGATTCCTTCACGCTGTATATCTCCCTTTACTACTAATCGTGACATTAGCCTCTCTAAACTACCATTTGATTTCAGTTTAACCTTGTATAACCATTTGCAAGGAAGAGCTTTCTTGCCAGACGGTAAAGGGGTGACTTCCCAAGTAGAATTGGAAATCAAAGCTTGGATCTCTTTGTCCATAGAAAGTCTCCATCCGGGATGAGCTGCTGCTTGCTAGTAAGAAACCGGTTCTCTGATTTTGTCTATTGCATCTAAGATAACTTTGTCATGAATACTTAGATAAGAATAAAAAAAAGAATGAAGAGGCAAAGTATGCAGATCAGGGAAAATCTCTGGAAAAGCAGAGTCACATACAAAATTTGATAAATAAGAATGTGCCACAGATTGACTAGTTGATTTGTGCCGGCTATCCACTGTAGGTAACACATCTATAGGAGTAGAAGAATTAAGAGGAGAAGAGGATAAGGAAGGAGTAGGTTGTAAGGTGGGTGAGGTGTGAATGGGAGATGGAGAACTAGGAGGTGAATTGAGAGGAGAGTGAGTGTGAATGGGAGATGGAGGAATAGGAGTGGAACTGGAGGGAACTGTTACGTCCTTACGCACACGCAAGTGTACGCGGTCGTACAAGTAATATAGGATTGTAAGTCCAGATATCATACCCACAGGGACTTGTCGATTAACTATTTTACTAAATTAAACTAGTTCATTCAAGCGTAAAATCCCAAAGGTGAATTTATTATTAACTAATCAAGAAATAAAAAGAAGAAGTTAACTAATGAACATTTAACCAAACAAAGAGAAGATTTTCACATAATCAATGTGATGAAGTCGATCTAGCACTATGGATCAGCTAACAATCATGTTTAATTAGCAATTTCATCGACTTGTTTGTTTATCCAGTTGTTGATTCTAGGGTTGATATTACAACTATGGTCTCTCGAGCCTCTAGTTGCCTATTCAAAATAGCATCACAACTACATCGTTGAGAGGGGATGTGACATCTTATTTTAAAAGCATTTATATTTCTTCCCGTATGAACCAAGCAAGGCGTTCTAGGTATATCTCTATCCTAGTCGCTAACCTACCCTTTACGTTACAAAAGAGAGGTCTTGCTCCCTAAATTCTTCGTTCTATCTCAATGATTCTTCTCTCGAGTTCACAAAGAGATTATAGATTTATTTTAATGATCGTGAAGCATTAAAATAGTAAGCACAAGAATATAAGAACAACAAATATGATAAACAAATAATCGAATAAATTGTCTACTCAACAATCATGTAGTTAGCTACCATAATCCTAGAACGAGAAGTTTAACTCCACATAGACATGGAGTAATTACAACAATTCATCCAAAGAAAACCGTAAAATTAAAAATAAAGGAGAAGAAAAGATGAAACCAATATTCTCCGGCCTCCACGGAGGCTCCTAGCTCTTCGTAGGTCAATAGTTCTGTAAAAATCATGATTTGAGATATATTTATAGAGTAGGAGGAAAATAACTCCTTTTCCTACTTGGATTTGGAGTAGAAAAAAAGCTGGAAATTTCCGTGTTAGGCTCTGGCGCGCCGCGCCACCCATAGCGCCAACTTAAGTCTTCTGAAGTTTGGGGAATGGGGTGATGCGCCTCCGATGCTCCAGCCTGGCCCCTCAGTAGTTTGGGGGCTGGGGCGACGCGCCAACGATGCGCTACACCCCAGATTTTCTTCCTTTGCTCTTTTTTTCTCCCGGAACGTTGCTAACTACTTTCCAATGCTTTTATGCTTCCATTTTAGCTCTCATGTGTTGTTTTTCTCCATATTTTCCCTGAAAAGCATCTAATCACATATATTAGCTCACCACCATGAAAATGCAAATAATCATAAGGATATACATGACTTTTGCCCTCAAAACAAGGCTAAAACATGGGTAAATGAGGCAATTGGGAGTATAAATACGCCCAAGATCACCACCCCACACTTAAACCTTTGTTTGTCCTCAAACAAATCACTACACACCCTACAACATTTCACATCTTAAGACACCAATTGTAAAGGTCTACTCACACACAAGTTAACTAGACAGTTTAATCATATGACCCATAATCCACTCATCATGCATACATTAATCGTTTTTACATAGACCCTTCATTGAAACCACACAACCTCTAAAACTGACTCTTCATGAAAAATACGGCTAACTTGATCATGTGTGAATATAACCATCATTAGTACACCAAGTTTTCACCATTTTATGCCCTCACATTTAAGAGAGATGCCCCTTGCTCGCATCATACATATATATTTAAATTGGGACATATAGATAAGAAATTCGCTCACTCTCTCAAAGAAAGTTTCCTGCATACAAGATATACCATAGGCTTGCCCTTAGTGTAATACTCTATTAACAAAGCATCAGAATTGTAGGATCAAAAGGACTTTTACAGGTTCTAATGTCGCCTAAGGGATGGGTAGGAACACTTTGGCCAATAGTGACTACTTTCCCTATGCACTTTAAGCCACTCACTTTAAACTTTTTCACTCTTTTCCTTATATCACCTCAACTTCAACTTATGTTCATGTTTTCATTCAAACTCCCCTTTTTTCTTTTGGTTTATCGCACTTAACTTTCATTCACTTATTGGTATCAAAGAGATTTTTCTAAACCTTTTTTTTGTTTTTCATCTCTTTACTACCAACATACAAAAACAATTTCACAAGGGCACCACATGTAATTCTTATTCTTACCACCACAACCTCCCTCTATCTTTTTACCTTTTATCTTTTGTTCCCTTCTTCCTTTAAGTCTTTCAACTCCAAAGTGCATTCGGGACTCTTTAGATAAAATCACTACAGGGTAATAAAATAAAGGGGATAGGCTAAACATGCGGCTAGTCAAAGAAATAGGCTTAAGGCACAAAGGGGCTTAACTAAGGATAATGTAAAGGGTGGCACAAATAATAGTTATAAGAATTGGCTCACAAAGAAACACCTTGATCATATCCCACAAGTCAACACTATGTTTCACTTCATACACACACGGCGCAAGTTCTAGATATCAAGACATATAAGAAACACAACAAACACTCACCACATATGGCAAAATTGTTCAAAAATGGCTTCTTAAGACTTCATATTCACAACACAATCAAATTGAATGAGTTAAAATTATTAAGCCCATCTTTTAGATTTTATGAGTCAAATTAAAGAGCCTATGCGTCTCTAAATGAAGTTTCCTACTTTTTATGCTTATTTTGAGTGAATTACCCATGACGTCTAGTGTGTACATAGGTGAAGTACCTAGCATTCAAAAAGCTATGGTTTCTAATCATTCTCCTTCCTATGACTAATTGTTTCTGAAGACGGTCGTCATCCATCCATCGTCGAGAAAATTTCTCTATCTATGATTAAAAAAAATAAAAAAAACTACTCCTAAAAAATAAAAACTACCCGGTTCAAAGGGCACCCCCTCGGAAAAGAACCGAAAAGAAAAACCAAGGGGTGAATGAGATATGCCTCTAAAAAAAAAAAAAAACTTTTGTATTTTTTTTATATAAAATAAACTCGTATGGCATACTCACCCTAAAACTCATAGTTATCGGAAGAATCCCCACCCCACACTTAAAATCATGCTTTGTCCCCAAAGCAATTTAGAGAAAAAGATGAAGAAGAAGGGTGAGAAATACTCTTTGAGGCCCTGTAGGGCCTAACTAACAACATGTTTCTTCAATTTTGATGAAAAAAGGGGCGAACGACCCCACATTTAATCTTAAACCATGCTCCTTAGCATTCAAATTCGAGTACTCAGACTTCCCCAAACCTGCAAAATCAATACAAAAACAAAAACGTGACACTATAAAAAACAAATAAGAAGTTACACTACTAGTTGGGTTGCCTCCCAACAAGCGCCTGATTTAACATCGCGGCACGACGCTATCACTACACCACTTTTCTTTCCACTTAGAACTTATGAATTGTGCCCCTAACTTTGCATCAAACTTTCTGCTCCGCTCAAGGGGCAGTGGTATAAAGATGCAGGGACCAAGCAAAGAATGTCGCATCTTGCACTTATTGGCCCTTAAGTGAGGAATGTCATTTTGTATTTTCGGTGTGGAAAATTTTAGAATGTAAGGACCTTGTTCCTCATCTACAGACTTCTCCATTAGCTCAGATGACTCAATTTTTATGTCATCATCCAAACATAATGTAGAAAAGTGATTAGAATGAGGTCCAATAGTACCTAATCCCAAACTTGTATTGTTTATGACATACTCACTTTCATCATCTCGTCAATATCAGCACCAATGAATAAAGCATAGTTGAATGGATGTAATTCTTCTTTTTGCTCCACTAGTTTGCCAGTATCCACAACAATTGATGATTGGGCATCAGACGCCTCAACCTTTTTTCTTCAAGTGATCCTTCAAGTAATGGATATCTGAACCAAATTGGTATATCTCTTGTCTGAGATCCACTCTACCTTCTATCAACTGTGTCGTTATCTTTGTTAGGTTATCTAGTATTTGCTTCAGCATATCAATAAGGTGAGCATCATTCACATCCTCCACTTCATTACCCTGTCAATATCATAAATAACAGAAGAATCATAATAGGGGCTTGGGGAAGGGGAATAAGAGTTAGGACAACCATTCAAATGGCTATCCTGACCACCACATATATGACATACATTAAATTGAAGAGATTGGGTATGTGCACACCACTCGCTCTCCGAAATTTTTTGACAAATACTCTCTAGGTGGGGTCCTCCACAAAAACAACAAGAATCATCATCATTCAACCACCATCTTCCCAGGCTGACATATCGACAAGAGTGATAAAAAAAGTAAAATAAACTAAAAAGATAACTAAAAAATAAATATATGTACAACTCAAATAAATAACTTGAAAAAGTCTAATATAGATAAATAATTAATATCCAAGTCCGCGGCAACGGCGCCAAAAACTTGTTGCGTCTTTTCGCACACGCAAGTGTACGTGGTCGTACAAGTAATATAGGATTGTAAGTCCAGATATCGTACCCACATGGACTTGTCGATTAACTATTTTACTAAATTAAACTAGTTCTAATTATTTATTCAAGCGTAAAATCCCAAAGGTGAATATATTATTAACTAATCTAGAAATAAGAAGAAGAAGTTAACTAATGAACAATTAACCTAACAAAGAGAAGATTTTCACGTAATCAATGTGATGAAGTTGATCTAGCAGTATGGATCTGCTAACAATCATGTTTAATTAGCAATTTCATCGACTTGTTTGTTTATCTAGTTGTTGATTCCAGGGTTGATATTACAACTATGGTCTCTCGAGCCTCTAGTTGCCTATTCAAAATAGCATCACAAATACATCGTTGAGAGGGGATGTGACATCTTATTTTAAAAGAATTTATATTTCTTCCCGTATGAACCAAAAAACGCGTTCTAAGTATATCTCTATCCTATTCGCTAACCTACCCTTTACGTTACAAAAGAGAGGTCTTGCTACCTAAATTCTTCATTCTATCTCAATGATTCTTCTCTCGAGTTCACAAAGAGATTATAGATTTATTTTAATTGTCGTGAAGCATTAAAATAGTAAGCACAAGAATATAAGAACAACTAATATGATAAACAAATAATTGAATCAATTGTCTACTAAACAATCATGTAGTTAGCTACCATAATCCTAGAACAAGAAGTTTAACTCCACATAGACATGGAGTAATTACAATAATTCATCCAAAGAAAAATGTAAAATAAATAATAAAGGAGAAGAAAAGATGAAACCAATATTCTCCGGCCTCCACGGCGGCTCCTAGCTCTTCGTAGGTCAAACGTTTTGTAAAAATTGTGATTTGAGATGTATTTATAGAGTAGGAGGAAAATAACCCCTTTTCCTACTTGGATTTGGAGTAGAAAGAAAGCTGGAAATTTCCGGCTTAGGATCTGGCGCGCCGCACCACCCGTAGTGCCAACTTCAGTCTTCTAAAGTTTGGGGACTGGGGTGACGCGCCACCGATGTGCCAGCCTCACCCCTCTGTAGTTTTGGGGCTGGGGCGATGCTCCACAACCCAAATTTTCTTCCTTTTCTCTCTTTTTCTCCCGGAACGTTGCTAACTCCTTTCCAATGCTTTTATGCTTCTATTTTAGCTCTCGTGGGTTGTTTTTCTCCATATTTTCCCTGCAAAGCATCTAATCACATATATTAGTTCACCACCATGAAAATTCAAATAATCATAAGGATATACATGACTTTGCCCTCAAAACAAGGCTAAAACATGGGTAAATGAGGAAATTAGGAGTATAAATACGCCCAAGATCATGAATAGGTTCAGTAGAAGGGAAAGTCCCTGGGAACATCTTGGAGAGAGGAATGCGTTCCCGGAGTCTATCCAGGTCTAAATCAGTAGAATAAGTCTCAGAAACCCCAACAAAGGTACCTGGGCATAACCGGGTCTAAAACAATAGTAAAACCAGTCTGACGCTCAGCTTGACCGAGTTTTGTATCATTTAAAATCAGTAGAAAACCATGTCTAGCACTACGGCTCAGCCGATTCTAGTGTCAGTATGAAAATCAGTAATCTCTCTTACCCCAAGAAAATCAACAAAATCAGTTCCAAATCCTTTCATAACCATTTTTACCCAAAACATGCCCTCGGGGCCATGCAAGTTTCAGAAAATCGTTCATAGTGGGCTCGCAACAAAAACAGTAATAAAACATGTAGAAAATCTTATTATATGGATGATAATGATATTCCAAATGCAACAACAGCCCAACGGCTCACAATCAATCTATCGACCCTACACAGGCTCCAATCATGCTACAACATATATAACCAGCTCTACAATTAAATATCGATGTCCGAGACTCACAGGCATTCCCAAGTAATCCACTTTCTATGGTCCAGAGTCAAATACAAGGCTACACATGACCACAAGGGTAATACCGACCACTACAATGAATACTACAACTATAGGAGCAAAAATAAGTCGGATATGAAGAAGCAGACAAGGTCTGAGGGTGGCAAGCTAATAACCCCAACCCAAGGATGCTAATTAGTACAATTATTGCCTATATACGCAAAGACTAGTATGGAGAAAATCGTAACCTACTTGTCGTCTGACGATAAACTGCTAGAATAATTATGTCCAAGCTCAAACCGCTCTGAGAAGTCCTGAAAAGCAATCACACTATCATAAACATAATCTACGCATTAAAAAAAGACTACTGATACCCATATTGCTAAAAGTATAGTCGGGTCAAAATTTGGGTCACAAGAGGGCCCGTGGGTTTCGCAACCCGAAGCTGGAAATGAAAAAGCGCATGATGATCACGACACCCCCATGAGTGCATGCCCCAAGAATTAAAGGAATTGGACCAAAAAATGGGGCAAAAACAGCCCGCCAAATAAGAGAAATCAAAGAGGGAATCAAAGGAATTTACCGAAAATTAACAAGGGAACTTACCTGACTAAGGCCGGAAAAACAATCACGAATCAATGATAATCCTACTCCAAGAACTTGGATGACCGGAGTTGAAGAATTAGTGTGTTGGGAGTTGGTTTTAATGGTGGAACGAAGTTGGGTTTTAAAAGAATTGAAAATGAAATAGATGGCCAAGATATAGGCTATCAACGCTTCCAGGCGCTGCACACGTGGGCCAGGTGCACGCTGCCAGGCGAATGCGCACGCCTAGGCCATGCGGCAGCCAGGCCAGGCGCTAGGCCATCACGCACTGTCACGACCCGATTTCTCGATCATGATGGCACCTACAACCCCCGGTAGGTGAACCAATCCCCGTTGCCCCGGACAGTTAGTAACGGGCTACTATCTAACAAATAAGAGAACAAGACGAAGAGAATAGATAACAGAAATATAAATATATACATATGCGGAAACTAAACCAAACCCCAAGACCTGGTATCATAGTATAGAGCCAAAACTATATACATGGAGTGCAAACGACCCAAACAATATATACAGATGTCTCTGAATGGTAATAGAGTACATGAAGCAAAAGATAAACTAAAGCTAAGCTCCGATCGCCAAGAGCTCACCCTCAGTCTGAAGTAGTCCCCAACAGATCTCCAAGCACGAATCACAGCGATCTAACGGCGATGGCCCATGCTAGGATCTGCACCCAAAGATGCAGGGGGTAGGGTGAGCACCAAATGCGAAGCATAAGGTACCCAGTAGGTATCATAGCCGACTG